>JARKHS020004130.1:0-224619 GCA_030143305.2 Amblyomma americanum
TGATATATCCCCACAGCCCCTGAATGCTTTTCGCCCTCTCCTTCCCGGGCTGCTTCCTCCCCATCTGCCTGCCTCACATGGAGGCTCTCGGCAGCGCCCAGGACTCAACCGACCGGAGACACGGGTCGGAGAAAAACGAAGGTTGAGCTGAATCGGACTGCGTCTCCCATAGAAAATGCCCACACGGGAACGCTGCACGTAATTAGTGCTTGAGCAGTTCCAGATTTTTTCTTTTTCTGCTTTTGTTATTGTAACCGATGTTTTATTTGCACAACCCAAGACTTAGGGAGCTTTTGTTTTCATTATATCTTTAAGGCATTTTTTTTCTTGTTGACATGCACTGTTAATTGTTTGTCATTGGAGCACATGTACAGATAATATTTTTGAAAATACCTGTGCCGTTACTGCCAAGGCTGCGATAGGACTCCAAATGCGATTGCAGTGAATCAGTTCTCATCTGTGCCACGGCTGTAATGCGATTTTAAATTTTAACACTGGACTTTTGAATAAACATTTTATTATTCTCGGTTGTATCCATTCGCACTCCTGCTGGAAGAACAATCTTTGTCGTCTCACAAAGAGAAAAAAAATTCAGGGGGCACTTTGTTGACCTAAAGCGCGGTGAGGCGAAAGCCTTCAGGGTGGTATTGCTGCTTGTGTCACTGATGTGTGGGTCCGATTTTAATTAAGTACTTGCGTTTGTCCGCATTCTGAGAATCAATTGAAGCCAGCGCTAGGAGGGAGGTTGCGCGGCACCCGGCTCGGCCGACAGCTGCGAGGCGTCTGGCGCGGACGTAGCGCTTGCGCTGGCGGCGCCGCCTCGCGCATGCGTAGTGAACTACCAATGTCGAAGCATGGCCTCCAAGATTATCCACGTGCGCTAGCGCGTGAGGGTGATCTCCAAGGCCATGGACGCAAGAGAGTAACGGACGGACGCAACATGAGCCATTAAAGGCTTTCGCCTTAAAAATGATAGTAGGTGGCAGAGATTTTCAACAACACCAACTGCGGAATCTCGTATCGAAACTTTGCTTTCTCACGTGGCCACTTCGTGGAGGTTACCAGATGGTAGCGCCAATTATGAGTAGTACAGCCAGCTTCCGGTGGTGTCCTAAATCTTTTTGCATAACTTGTTTTTAGTTATTTTTTATCTAGCAGGCCCCTTTACTAGGCCCTACAGCTGGTGGGCATACATAATTTCTACGCTCAGCCCAAGCTACATCGGGAGAACAAGCGTAAAGTGCAAGCACACGGCGGGAAGAAGAGATACCTGATCAGAGTTGAGTTACAAATAAACAGTGAGGCCATGGTGGAGCGGGTTAAATATATACTCAACACAAAGACTCAATGCAAGAAAGATTATAAGACGAGTAGTAGCAATAACAATATAAAGACATTTAAAATTTGTACAGACGTATTTCTACTTTGCTTGGCAGTTTTCAGAAAAACGCTAAGGCGCCCGCGTGCTGTGCAATGTCAGTGCACGTTAAAGATCCCCAAATGGCCGAAATTATTCCGGAGCCCTCCACTACGGCTCCTCCTTGTTCCTTTCTTCGTTCACTTCCTCCTGTATCCCATCCCTTACGGCGTGATTCAGGTGTCCAACGATATTTGAGACAGATACTGCGCAATTTCCTTTCCCCAAAAACCAATTAATATTATTGGTAGTTTTCACCCGACCGCGGCGGCTGCGTTTTTATGGAAGAAAAACGCTAAGGCGCCCGTGTGCTGTGCGATGTCAGTGCACGTTAAAGATAACCAGGTGGCCGAAATTATTCCTAGGCCCTCCACTACGGCACCTCTTTCTTCCTTTCTTTTTTCATTACCTCATTTATCCCTTCCCTTACGGCGCGTTTCAGGTGTCCAACGATATATGAGACAGATACTGCGCCATTTCCTTTACCCAAAACCAATTCTTATTATTATTAGTATTATGGTAGTTTCCACGCGACATCTGGGGCGCCGCCTTTGTGCGCAGAGTCCAGATTCCGCACTCTACGCCCGGATCACGTAGAAATATAAGCGGATCAGAAAAATGACCATGTTTTCGCCGTTCTGGTTTCATATATTGTGTAAATATGGGAGACAGCCTTCCGCCCCGCACTCCCACTCCGCGGATGCAGCGTTCCCACTGCTAACTGCGGAGGGATTCGTGCTCGAAGGAACAAAGGAAGGGAGGACAAAGCGTGAATACTGATATACTGTTCATTACAGTTCCATTTACTACAAAGAGCGGGCCAGCCAGCTACGGCGCCCAGCGCACTTAAAAGATCCCCAGGTAGTCGAAATTATTCCGAAGCCCTTCACTCAAGTAGCGGTTGATGATTTTCGCTATAGGTATATTGATCCTTAATTCAACTGGTATTAAGCAGCAATCCACATGTCTAAACAACTGAAAGTAAATGTGAGGATGTTAGAGGCAGACACAATGTCAATGCGACAGTGTTAAGGAGCTCGTGTTGCAGAGAAGCCGTTGTCATCGGCGTCGACAGTGAGCGAAAAATTCCTCCTCCTCCTCCTCACAATGTACGCAACTGCCCTAACAGATAGCGCGCGACGGCAGTGCAAGGAAAGGAAGGGATGCCTGTCACATGTTTGGTGGGCAACCCGGACAGCGCCGCAAGGGAAGGAAAATGATATGAAAATTGGTTTTAAGGAATGGAAGTGACGCGTGTGACATTGTGCGAGTGGACGTTAGACCCCCAGATGGTCGAAATTATTCCGGAGCCCTCCACTACGGCACCTTTCTTCCTTTCTTAGTTCCTCCTTTATCCCTTTCTTACGGCGCAGTTCAAATGTCCACCCAGACATGTTAGACAGTTACTGCGTCATTTCCTTTTTTTCAGAAATGTAAATAGTAAATTGGTTGTTGGGTAAAGGAAATAGCGCAGTATCTATCTCATATATCGGTGGACACCTGAACCGCGCCGTAAGGGAAGGGATAAAGGAGGAACTGACAGAAGAAAGGAAGAAAGAGGTGCCATAGTGGAGGGCTCCGGAATAATTTCGAGCACCTGGCGATCTTTAACGTGCACTGAGCAATATTAATAATTGGTTTTTGGGGAAAGGAAATGGCGCAGTGTCTGTCTCATATATCGGCGGACACGTGAAGCGCGCCGTAAGGGAAGGGAAAAAGGATGGAGTGAAAGAAGAAAGATGTGCTGTTAGTGGGGGGCTCCGGAATAATTTCGACCACCTGGGGATTTTCAACGTGCACTGAGAGCGCACAGCACACGGGCGCCTTAGCGTTTTGCCTCCATAAAAACGCAGCCGCCGCGGTGGGGTTCGAACCCGGGAACTCCGGATCAGTACCCGAGTGCCCTAATCACTGAACCACCGCGGCGGGTCCCTGAGTCATCTTTGTTTTCTTTTTTGCCGTGTTCTTGTAGTATATTGAAAATGAGAGTTTATAGGAAAAATAAGGCGCCCGTGTTCTGGGCGATTAAAGACCCACAGTTGGTCTAAATTACTCCGGAGCCCTCCACTACGGCAACACTTTATTTCTTCTTTCACTACCACTTTCCTCCTTTATCTTACGGTGCTGTTGTTGTGTCCACCGTGATTAGAAAATTCTTGCACCGTTTGCTTTCCTGAAACAACCTATTTTTCACAGGCCAATTTGGATTGTACAGCACACGGCTGTTTATTTTATGTGCGTCAAAAGGGCAAAGCATAATGAAGAGTAACAATAATATCTCCGCTTCGCTTAATTCTCAGTTTATAAATTGACCTTGATCAAACTTCGATGCAACGCCGCCAGTACACAATCAGCGTTGAAAGCAAGCAAGGGTTTCCCTTGGACATTGAATTAGCTGACCAGAAGCCTCTTTCTGGACCACTGATGTTTTGTGCGCTGAAGGCATT
The DNA here is from genome assembly GCA_030143305.2 of Amblyomma americanum. NCBI lineage: Eukaryota > Metazoa > Arthropoda > Arachnida > Ixodida > Ixodidae > Amblyomma > Amblyomma americanum. Next base: position 3,865 of record JARKHS020004130.1, read on the forward strand.
AGCTTGCGGTACCTAACAAAGTAAGCATCGGCATCATTTGCGGTCGTTTCTCCTTCATCTACAGAACACGAGCTAAAACGAGCTAGAAGCTCGTGTTGATGTTCGCCACCGCTTGGTTTTGTAACTAATTGCCCCGGCCAGATATATTAGAGAGTTTTAGTATAGCGTACGCAGACATACGCAAAGGCATAGCGTACGCTATAAAATAGCGTGCTTCGTACTGCGCATGCGCTAAACTCTATTCCAAACCGGGGTTTAGCGTACGTGCGCGTTACATACGCTCTTTCTCGAATTTAGCGTGCGTGCTCTTGCGTACGCTAGGAAAAATAGCGTTGTGAAGATGGCGGCGCCCACGTCCCCCGCTTCGGAGAGAATTCGTCAATGTTATTGGGGTTTTAGGCATATTAATTGCTTTAAATGGCACACGTGATATTCGCTTTGCCTCGCCTCGCCAACAGCATAAACAAAGAGGGATAAACTTGCCCAATTTTTGATTCTGTGTAACGATTCCGCAGCTCTTAACCCTAACAAGACAGAACCGACTGCGGATTGCCTTGATTTGGATTCTTAAGGAAATTTAGTCACAGCCTTGCCAAAAGTAGCCGTTTCGGCGGTTAGCTGGTCCGTCTAGGCTAGCCACCAAGTCCGTCGCAGCAACGCTGCGTCAAGTGCTTGTAGCACGTGTGTGCGTTGACATCCTTGTCGTACTTCTCAGATGGCAGCCACCGTGTCGACAGCGCAAAAAGATTCCGCTCCTCGCCTGCGATTTACATTCGCAGACGATTTAGCGTTAAATAGGGAGGTAAACGCACAAAATCCTTTCAAGGACGCTGCACAGTGGAAAAACATTTTGAGAAATGCGAATTTAGCCTGCGGAAAGCCGTTCCCTGCTCGGGCCTTGAGAGAAAGGCTCGACCTTCTTCTGGGCCAGTTCATCGCAAATGACAGAACGAACTTGCTCAAGTAAGTAGCCGATTTTTTTTATGTAATGCTTATACTCTACCTCGAACATACTTGCAGTTCAATAGATGCACCCAACCCCTCGAGCTCGCCACTACGGCCTCTCATTCACTGCGCCGCCGTGGTGGCTCAGTGGTTATATTGCTCGGCTGCCGGCCCGAAAGGCGCGAGTTGGATCCAGGGCGTGGCGGTCCGTATTTCGATGGAGGCGAAATTCTAGAGGCCCGTGTCAGAACTCAGCACGCATCACTTAGTCGATAGGGTGCTTTAAAATGCTTACTAGCGAACACAGCAAATAATCTTGCATGCAACTTTGGCTTTGGCAACTTGTTCTCTGCCATTTCCGTGCGGGCAGATTTTGCAACCAGAAGTAATATTTTTTATCGATTACTTTTTGCCGGTGGATCCTTTGAAGTTTGAAATAAATCCACCATACCCAAAGTACTGAGCACATAAATTCTAGATTGTAATTTTTACGGTTTCTTAGTGAATTAAAAGTTTGTAATCATTTTCGTGCATTCGTCGAAGAAAAATTCTTGCCGTTTTCTGCTGGAAAACGAACTAATTGCATTCTTTGACGCCTGGGTACTGTTTGCAGGAAAAAAACAAAATTGGATGAAAACAAACCAAGGGTCTTGAAAGCCTTAAATGAGATGTGAAGTGTGTATACAGATGGCACTTACACATTTTTCTCTGTATGAATTAGCAAATTTATTTTGTACCGTATGAATCCTCACAGGTCAGGCACAGAGGAGGAATATGAGGAGAGGGAGAAGCTCCTGCAGGAGATCTCTGACCTCGCAAGAGAATTTGGGTACAAGTGTAACAGCCGCAAGACACAAGCTGCTGCAAATAAAACGTTTGCGAACGGAGTGCGCGACAATGCCTGCGCCACTGCTGCAAGAGTGTCACCACATCACAGTGACTCATGTAAGGACACACCAACTTCCTTTTCTGTTCACTTGCTAAGCATGATGTAAGCGTGAGTCATTCCACTTTAGTGTGGTACATAAACATTGCCAACTGGATGAAAAGAACAACAAAGAAATAAGTGACATACATAAATAAAAGAAAAACACAAGTGACTGTAAGTATGCAGCTTTCTGTATTTGCCGTTATTTTTTAAAGGTGTGTATAAATCAAACCTATGCCAGCACTTGATGTGTAGCAAGTGGCAAACGTCATGGCGTATTTGTGCTGAAATGCAATTTATTGGAAAGCACCCATTAAGTGTTGTAACAGAGGGTCCACATTTTCTCCTTATTTTTCAGACCCAACACCATCTGGGACTGCCACCGACACTCCCGAAACAGCATCTTATGTGCTGCAGCAGATGTGTGACAACAGATATGTCGATGATGATTATTTCACGACTGACGCTGAAAACTTTCAGAGTGCGCAGCAAATGCCTAGCACAAATGTTACAACAGACGTACAAGAAGAAACTGAGGAACATGAGCCCCCACCTACAGCTGAAATGAAGCGAAGTAAGCATACTTTTCATTTGAGCTGTATCGTACCAAGTTGCATATTCGAACTGTTTCATTAGTCAATCAGTTTGTGCGACTCAGACGTGCTAAATTCTTTTGCCAACAGGCAAATGTGGATCTGTCTTGCTCTCCTGGCTTGATTTTGTACTTTTGGTGCATTGTCATGCATTAATCCGATTTAGAAAACATACTTTTGCAGGAAAAAGGAAACCAGAAACAGCGGGCGATGAAAATCACGAATTTTTGGAAAAAAGATGGAGCCATGAAAGGGCAATGAAGGAGAAAGACGTGCAGCTCGAGATGGAGCGTGCCGCACTTGAAACGGTGCCCCTCGAGATGAAAAAGAGGCACTGGGAACAAAAGTCAGCAGATGAAGTCCATAAAAATAGAAAATGAATTCAAGCTGCGTGAGCTGGAATTGGAGGCTCGTGCCAATGAAGTACAAGCAAGAAGGCAACAAAATGAGGCAAACAGTGCAAGCCAGCAAGCATTAGTAAATGTGTTGAATGCGTTTGCATAGAAATTATGCGAAGACTAAAATGACAAGAGAATAAAAATTATTATCTGACAGAACTATGTGCTTTTAATTGCCTCCATTATAACGCATTTATACAAACTGAATGCAAAAAATTATTTTACTGCAAGCTGACAGCACTTCCTGCCGCCAACACCAGCCAAAGCTGCTGCTTTCATATTATGGTGGCCCACAGTGGCTGCTTATTGATAATAGAGCTCAGTGGCTGATTCCTAGAATGCAAGCACAGTATTGTACAATGCCCACGTATGTTAAGGAACCCCGGAGAATCTGAATTTACCACTTCAGCGTTTCTCATAGCTCAAGCGGCTTCGAGAAGTTGCACGCCACAAATATGAAACGCATTATTAATACTAGGACAGCTCATTTAGTTCATGTAAGACGAATAATGTTTTAAAGGGAAGCAAGTACTGCGCACGGTAAAAGTTCAATTAATAAACTCTGAACCAATCCTGAAAATTTTTGTCTATGACTGGTTTGGGTGGAGGTAATCAAAGAGGCATGGTGGCGCCAGGACAGAGTAGTTAGAGGCTTGGTTACCATACATGCAAGCATGGCAGTTGGTGAGAATGACGGCTACCCTGTACATTCTAGGTACAGCCTGCAAAAGCAGCCTTTGATTTTTTTTTGAAATCAAGAAAAGCAAGCTGGGAAATTACTCTCCCGATTCCCTATTCTACAGCCTGCCTAACTGTACTCATGGCAGCATTGAAGTTTCCTTGAGCAGTAGTGAGCCGTGCACCTCCATATGGTTTCATGAGAAGACCCCGCAGGGGATTTGCAGGGTCCCCATATATCACTGCATCATTTCCAGGTACCAGCCCCTCAAGTGTCTCACAAAGTTTGCTTTCTCTCAAGATTCCTGATATGAGAAAAAATTCGGTGCATACCATGTTCTGTAATATTACCGGAACAATGCTCACAGCAGCACATCTGGTAAGCAGACACTGAATAGAATACTTTATATATAATAATATCATTGCGTATTAAGTCAGAGCAAAATTGATATTGCTTTATACACACTCCGTGCTTTCTTTATGCTTCATGTGTGATGGGGTACCAAACAGAGAGAGAAAAGCAGGAAGGCAGGCAGGTTAACTAGGTGGCTCCCAGTATGTAACCAGACACGCAGGAATGGGAACAAGGAGAGAAAGAAAAGAAAGAAGAATAGGAGTTAATGACACAACAGACATGTGCAAAACTGAAATACAACAGATAATGCCGACAGCGTTTCTGTTACCACAATGAAACTTACCAGCATCATGCCTGCTGCCTGGATATGGCCCGTCAAGCTGACAGATGAGCCCATTGGGGCACATGAGGGCTTGATACTTCAGTGCGTGGACTCTCTTGTGCCCAGAGAAGTACACTCTTTGACCTTCTGATGGGCGACATATGGGACGTGCCGTTCCATCAATAAATGCCCAGCAGTTGTCCAGGAAGCCGCCTTTTAAGTGAACTGCCTGAAATGAGAGACGAGATGTGATCAAGCTTAATCACTCGTTTACCGACTTCAAGGAGTCACATGTTACAGTTTAAACAGGGGTAACCAGTGTACAAAATATTATGGTGATAGAACATGGAAAGAGAAACTGCAAGTACTGAGTAGTAACACGTGATTTAGTCAAGTGGCATGCAGTGATATCACACACTCCTTGGTGAGTGCTCCCATCGTCTGAGAATGTTTCTTGCACTGTTCATCAACCACATCACATGAGACGCAACTGAGATATCGGAACTGCTAAAGTGTTGACACACAACCACATCCTAAGACTTCACATGGACAACTGTGCATATTGTGTCTTTTATATGACTCATTTGGTTTTCGTTTTATGGGGGTTTAACGTCTCAAAGCGACTCAGGTTATGAGGGACTCCGTAGCGGAGGGCTCCAATTAATTTCGAGCATCTGGATTTCTTTAACATGCCTGACCTTGCGCAGCACACAGGCATCTAGTTTTAGATAATGCAACGAAAATGACACACATATTGAGAGCACTCGCCATGCTTCCGCAGGGTCATCTCTTAAGGAAATAGCACAGCAGAAAGGGAGGCCTGCGCAGTTTCCGCCTGAGTGTGCTTGACGCCACAATAATCAAGCACTTTTCACAGCAACGAATCTGGCTTCTAGATTTCTGCAACTCATTCATTACATACTAAGACTTCTATTCATAGTGCTATGTAAATTCCTTCTTTTTTCTTTCTACTGTGAATGTCATGCGACATGCAGAATAAAAGAGCAAAATGAAAAACTTACGTTGCTCATTTCTTTCAAATAAGACGTGCTCAGCCACTTGTGACACAGCAGGTTGTCAAGCAGTGATCCAAATCTCTGTTCGATGTGCAGCATTGTTTTGTTTGAAATGCTCGATATCACTGAATAGTGGCGGCCAAAGAATTCCTGCAGATCGCACAGTCTGTTCGGGTAGGCCAGTCGCCGCAAACAGATGCACAGGGCTTCTCGCCCAGAAACTCGCACTCCCTGAGGGCTTGTTATGTATTCGGGCACTTCTAAAGCGTTCACAAGCGTCCGAAAGTCTGCGTTCTTGAACCTAAAGTGACTCCGGAAAGTGCTGTCGGGCATGGTGTCCACACTCAGCAGGCCGCGCCTGGATGCATAGAGTCTGCGTTGCTGTTCACGCTCGCGCATCATCGCGGCTTCGATGTCGTCCCAGCTTAAAAACGCTAGGCAGTATGGGTCCGAAAGGATGCTAGTACGCACCATGACGTTATTAAGAACCTCGCTCGGTTCGGTTACCTAAAAAAAGTCGCGCCCTACCTCCACTGTGCAGGGCACAAACCATTTGGCCACGCAACCGGCTATCTGCCTGATGCGGCTTAGATAACCTTGGCTATGCCTTCGCTAAATAGAAAAAACTTTTTCGCAACATATTTTCACAATTTAACACCAGATGGCGCAACTGCAACCTACGCTATCGTCGCGTTCAGGTTGGCATACGATAAACTAAAAGTTGCCGTGCCACCTCCTTTGTTACCTCCCGCTAAATGCTTGCGTATAGCGTACGCAAGCGCTCATACGCTATACTAAATGTTTGCATTATTTGCTCCCATGTACCCTTGATTGTAGACATTGATTGCTGGTCTGGTGGTCAAACTTCCCTTTATTGTATTTAATAAGCGTACATAGCTACAGCTAGCCAGCCCGTCTTCATAAACTTCATTCTTGAAGTTCACGTTGCAAATATGATGCTATATATTTAAGGTGTCTTTGCGGTCGCTTGGAATTTCTTGCAGCACCAGTGCGCAGATATCAGCAGCTTTTCACGTGACATCACATCCTGCTGTAATACACGTCATCGCGCATAATCCGTGTCTTTAGTTAGTGGCCCTTAAAACTAAGTTTTCCTTTAATGTCACTTGCGCACAATGCTGCGTGACGTGCTTGTACAAATCCTCTGTTTATCCTCCTGAGCGAACATTCTCATTGGTGAAGAAGTAGTGCCCGGCTCCCGACCAAAGGGACTCAGGTTCACTTCCGCTTCAAAACCTTTTAAAGCGGAAGCTTTACCACGGCCGCTCAGTTGCAACTCACTTGGTGTCATTGAGCGGCCGTGGCTTTACTATCCACGCGGCTCTCATTTCACTGCGTCTGTACGAATGAGCTTGAATAGGAGGAGCGGAGCTGCGTAAGTAACCACGTGACGTACCATGTGACTCGCAGCAGTTGCAGTCACGCGCTCTGCCGTCGTCGCGGCGATTGCGCGCTGCCTAGCCGCCCTCTTGCTATGGACGAAGCAGGTCAGCCGGAGCCGACTTCCTCGAGAGTGGGTACTCACAGACGACGGGCCGAGTCTGATCACCCGGTCGACATGGCCAACTGTGCGAGGGATTTAGCCATCGATAGGGAGCGTAAACGCGCTAAACGGCCAGCCGAAAGCAACGAAGGGCGGGAGCTTCGCCTGGCTCGACGGCGAGCGAAAGATACCGAATGAAGACAGCGAAGAACCTTTCTAGTAGCCGCGGCGGAAACTGGCGAGCCGCTGGAAGTGAGTTCTCGAAGTGCGGAACCCACAACGACCCACGTGGTCCGTCTGTCTGTCAGACTGTGCTTCGGCTCCAAGAACCTCAGAAAGAGACCTCACATTTGATCCGTGATTTCGCTTGCATAGCTAGGGTGAGCTGAGCTAAGCCGACCCATTTTTTTTCTTTGCAGCGAACCTGTTTTTCTACGTCAATACACACATTCCACGATTCCGAATTTCCTAGTCCCGCCAATGCGGGGTTTTCCGCCGAACGGGCCTATAATACTTTTGCTTTAATGGGTAATGCGTTGTTAGTCAGCGCCTTGATGTCTTCTAAAATCAAGAAGGATTATTATCGTTCATATTTCATGGCAGTTCAAGGGCGTAAATGCATTTCGTTTATTTCCTTAATGCTGCTTACTAGTCGTAACTAGCTCCGCTTGCAATCCACTTTGTGAGAGAACTTACGCTGTCTCTACAAAACCAAATTAGACGGCTGTACCCCTCGCTTTCTGTACATATCTCAATGACACCGTGTAGGGTTAAAGTGGAAAAGTACTGCATGTAAGTACAATCCGACTACGTTCACAACACAGATCATTGAACGCGATCTTGCTCCACGTTCCCTTCGCCTACAAACCAAAGTTAAGGAGGCAACCCCGTGGAACCATTACCTCGTAAACGGCAGGGAGGCCACATGACAACGCTCGACGCCATGTTGCAGGATGTTGCCGATGAGGAAAACCTCGACGTCGCCGCCTACCTGCACTCCAGTCTAAGCATGAATACGTCTATACGAGAATAAAAAAGGGAGTATGCTTCGTAGGAAAGTAGAAATAGGCAAAAACCAGATGTGTGCGTTAAGAGACAAAGAGGGCAATGCCATTATCAATATGAATAGTATTGTTAATGTAGCCAAATAGTTCTACACAAAATTATATAGTAGCCAATGTAACCAGAACGTTAATGATACAGACAGTAGCACACAACATTACGGCATCCCGCCAGAAACGAAAGAGCAAATAAAGAAACCATCAGGAACAGTGCAAAGGGGAAAAGTAGCCGGTGAGGATCAGTTAACAGCAGATCTGTTGAAAGACGGAGGGCAGATTCTGTTACAAACCCAGCCACTGTGTATGACCTCGACCGTACCAGAAACTTGGCAGAATGCAAACATTATCATAATTCATATGAAAGGAGACGAAAAGGACTTGAAAAATTACAGACCGATCAGCTTACTGCCCGTTGCCTACAAGGTATCTACTAAGGTAATCACTAATAGAGTCAGGACAACCTTAGACTTTAATCAACAAAATGATCAGGCAGGCTTTCGTAAAGGATATTCAACACTTTATAATATTCACACTATAAATAACGGGATAGAAAAATGTACAGAATATAACCAACCCCTATATATAGCCATCATTGGTAATGAGAAAGCATTTAACAAGTGGAAACATGAGCTGTCATACAGGCATTCCGGAATTAGAGTGTAAAAGAGCCTTGTGTCAAAATACTGGAAGATATATACAGGAACTGCACAGCCACCATAGTCCTCCATAAATTTAGCAATAAAATGCCCAGAAATAAGGGCGTCAGGCAAGGAGGCACGATCTCATCGATGCTATTCACCGCCTGTTTACAGGAGGCCATCCGAGGCCTGAATGGTTTACAGTCCGGGATAAGAGTTAAAGGAGAATATCTAATAATCTGCGATTGGCTGATGACATTGCCTTGCTGTCACTCAAGAGATGAACTGCAAATCAAGATAAATGAGTTACACAGAGCAGAACGGTGGGTCTAAGATAAATACGTAGAATAGAAAACAAAAGTAATGTTCAACAGCCCAGGAAGGGAACAGCAGTTCACAATTGGAAGCGAGGTGCCGGAAGGGGTAAAGGAGTACATCTTAGGGCAGGTAGTGGCAGCTGATCCGGATCATGAGAGGAAAATAACTAGAAGGGTAAGAATGGGGTGCAGCGCATATAGAAGGTCCTCTCAGATCATGATTAGTAGATTACCAATATCCCCCAAGAGAAAAGCGTATCACCGCTGTATCTCACCGGTACTCTCCTACGGGGCAGAAACGTGGAGGCTAATAAAAATTGTTCAGCTTTTGTTAAGGACGACGCAGCGAGCCATGGAAAGAAAAAGGATAAGTGTAACGTTAAGAGACCTGAAGCGGGCAGAGTGGCTGGGGGAACAAACGCGTGTTAATGACATTCTAGTCGAAATCAGAAGGAAGAAATGGGCAGGGCATGTAATGCGAAGGCAAGATAACCGGTGGTCCTTTAGGGAAACGAATCAGATTCCAACATTAGGCAAGCGTAGCAGGGGGAGGCAGAGAGTTAGGTGGGCGGATGAGATTATGAGGCTTGCAGGCATAGGGTGGGCGCCGCTGGTAAAGGAGAGGCTTAATTGGAGAGATTTGGGAGAGGCCTTTGCCCTGCAGTGGGTGTAGTCAGGATGATCTCGAAGCTGCCCTCTAGAGCACTCCCTTTTATAAAGGGAGTGTGCTAGAGGACACCCGACTACATTTCAACACCGTTATGTTTATGCCGTGCAGTCCGCAGAAGAACTCCGACGTCATGCCTGGTTGCGCACTCAAGACGAGTAGCGCACGGACCGTTGACATTACAGTCTTCGTCGGCGCCTCGCAGAATACAAGCCAGCTGACCGAGTCTGAGCTTGGACATCCACTTGTCACCGTGGACTCAGTGAAAAGGTTTTCGCCGCTACTGCTGGCCGTACAAGACGATTCGCCTGCTATGTCAGCGGGACTGTGAAGTTGTTCTTGATGGAGTGACAAGATCCGAGCTACGCCGAATCTGAAGAGAAGTAGTGCGGCTCGTGGGTCGAAAGCCATTTTATGAGCGCTAATATAACCATGTGTTCCTGCTCATGCACTTTACTTCAGGGCGAAAGCTTTATATGTGCCAATACTTCAAAGATCGTAGTTCTCGGCGTTTGGGCACTAAAAATGGGAGAGCCATGGAGGTGGCAAGAAGTGGAGAGAGAAAGAAACAGACACAACTTAATTTGCCACAGGTGTCGGGAATTAGAGCAGGTGGGTCCTGTGCGGCCCGCAGGTGGGGGCTACGTACTGGGCCCATAAAATGAGTGCAAGTTGCGTAGTCTTATCTGGCTGGGTGAGAAGTTGGTCCCAGCATTCCGCAGAGGGAGCTGGCATTAGGGCCCGTGGTGGAGGGTAATTTTCGCACGCGCAGAGGATGCGCGCCTGTATGGCGGACTGTCCGTGGTTGCAATTTAGGCATGCGGGTTCGTATTCCCCATTGGCGATCAGCGACAGCCTTGAGTGGCTGAGAATTGAGTGCGTCTTCAATCTTCAGAGCAGGGTGGCTTATGCTCTGTCGAGGTCAGATTGGGGATGCTGGAAAGGGCGTCACGTCTTTTTATGAACATTGCTGATGTCGGTAAAAGTCTCGGGGGATTCAGCGAGGGCACCTGGATCAGTGGGGCCGGCCGCCGGGATTGTTAATCCTCGGACAAGTCCGCCGGCCCCTTCTTTACCGGACTTTTATACGTCAGGGGTGTAGGCAGGGGCTTATTTTTTTCAATCTTTTTAGGTTGCCCGTACTTTATATATTTCATTTCGTTACCACAGTTTCCCTCGTGGGCGGGTACCCAGATAAGGTTAATTTTGCGGTCGAGAGTGCAGCCGCGCCGGATGCGTGTAGCGGGAATGTATATGCAGCCTGCCGAGTACTCTAGGATTGCTCGTTCTGAGTCACCGAGGACTGTGCGCATACGGCTGTCAGCGATGCCCAGCGCTATCGCTGTCTCGTCTGCTGCGGCGGGGGAGGGGGCGCACACCGCGGCGGCGGAGATAAGGGTAGATCGCGGTGTGGTTGCACGGACCACGTAGGGTGCACCTTGCCTTGCCGCGTCCATGTGTGTAGTGTGTTCGTCGGCATGATAGAAATCAGACAGTTCTCGGGCTTTGTGCTAAAGGCGCGCGTCGTGTCGGTGAGGTAGCCGCTTCTTCTGTAGCGGTTTGACAAAAAGGTGGCTACGTAATACACCTATCAAGAAGTGGAGAGGGAAGCGACTGAGCAGCTTCGGAGCGAGGAAGCATTACCGGAGAGGGCGTCGCAGTCGAAATAGGACTTCAGGTGGCGGAAGGCGGCGGAGCGTCGGAGGCAGCAGGTGCCAGCGTCAGACCACTTGCTGCATGACTTAATCGCGCCACTGCCCACGCAGTAGGAGTCATAAGTGTCTTTGCGAAGGGTTTCGCGGCTGCGCGCGTCACTGTCTCCTCAGGCTCCACTGCCGACGGTGTGTTCAATGCAGTCAGTGTTGGCGCTAACGGGTTACAAGTAACGGCGTTACCGCAACGCTTTATTTTTTTCGGTAACTTAGTAACGTACCCGTTACCATTTCGAAACTGTAACGGCTAACGTGCTTACGTTAACATTTTACGGTAACTCGAGCTGTCACGTCAATAGTTACTTTTTATTCCAGCTGTACCCCCCCCCCCTCCGTCTCCTTTTTTTTAAAGGGAAACACCGGAGTGCCTAAAGTGATGTTGCAGAAAAACCAAATGCACAGGTGTTCGCGACAACCCTTGTTGCGGCTCGCGTGCATGCCAGAAACACGTGCCTTTGACGACGCACTCAACTGAAAGAAAATGACAGAATACCAATAAAGCACGAAACACGTGTACGAACACGCATCCACACACTAGCCTTCACCTACATCCCCTTCCCAAACCACTGCGCACACACAAATCTCTAAAGAGTGGAAGCATACCTGGCATGTTGTAACATCTCAATGTTCAAAATTAATATAATTTTGCTGAAAGTTCAGCGATGTTTTGTTTGGAAAGATAGAATTGATGATAAAGTGCCATTTTGTGTTTAATGTCGCATTCAGAAAATGGCTGCTCCATATGCCACAGTGTCTGAAGGCATCACATATAACTCTGCAGGCAACTTTACGCCAAACATAGCTGAGGTCCTGCACATTTGTGTAAAGTATTCTCGTTAAATTAATATTTCGGGTAAAATTGCTGTTTTTTTTTATAAGTGTTATATGTGAAATATAAGCTTTATAAAATTGTTATCGTTAGTTCTTGCAGCGAAGACGCACTGAATAAAATTTATGGCGATGCAGTAACAGGAAAGTAACGTGCGGTACTTTTTTTCGGTAACGGTAACGGTAAAGCGTTACATTTTTTTTGTAGCTAAAATAAGGCAGTAACGCTTTCCTTTCTTTAGCGCAAAGAGTAACGTATTTAGTAATTTTTTTCGGTAACGCCTACAACACTGGATGCAGTGTGATGAAACGTCGACGACATCAATGTCTGTGGCCTGAGAAGCGACCGCGTCTACGTGAGCAGGGAGACTAAGGCTCCAACAAAGGAACGCTACCGGCTCCAAGGCACGAGAGCCGGTAAATTCTATACGACGGCTGCAGAGGCGGGCTCCAACATCGACGATCACCTCCACGGTAAGAGCGGGCGAAGCTAGTCACAACCGCGGGACTGATTCCCGGGGCCAAGTTTTCCAACTGTCCTTATCTAAGAACGTTGGTTTAGAATGTGTAGTGCGCAAAGTACCTCGATGTCATGCCCGGCAGCGCATTCGAGACGAGTAGCGCACCGGCGATTGACACCACAATCGACGTCGACGCCACGCAGAATACAAGCCAGCTACGCCGAGACTGTGTTTGAACACCCATTCGCCAGCGGGGACTGAGTGAAAATGTTTTCGCCAATACTTCGGGTCGTACAAGATAATTTCGCCTACTATTTCAACAGGACTCTGAAGTTGTTCATAATGGAGTGACAAGATTCGAGCAACGTCAGCCCGGAAGAGAAGTACACACTAAACAGATTCTCACCCTTAAGGGTGCAAATCAGCTTGTCCCCAGACGAACACCCTTTACACCCAATTGGGTGCTTGAAAAAGGGTGCTGAGAAAGGGTGCAGAGGTCAGCACCCTTATGAAAGGGTGCACAGCAAGAAATTCAAAAGGGTGCAAAGGTTGCACCCATACTGAAGGGTGCTAGTGTAACATAACACCCTTCAAAATGGGTGTTGGAAGGGTGCTCTGCATTGGTTCACCAAAGAAGCAAAAGGCTAGGATTGACGCACGACAGCAAATGTGTCCATATATGCCTCTATATACCATATCCGCACATGCCACTTGTCACGAATTGCATAATGTTCTATAGCTACAGTTGTTTGGATCCCAGTGTATATGTATACAGCATCATTCAAGGGCCCCTCCATGCACACATGCATGTGCCGGATATGCATGTATGGTCACCATCCAGACATGCCTGCAGTAAAAATTCAATGCAGAAAACAATGCTGACCACTTCGGTAGTAACATACACTTCCTCCATAACAAAGGCGATAATACACATCATACAGCACCTGGCCACATTTTCCTCATTTTGAGGCATGTGCGGCACAGGAAGCCTTGTATAATATGAGTGCAGGCATAGCTCTGGTATAGAAGCGTAAATGCCGAAGACACTACTACTATGAATCACCATGTGATGTTTGCCTATGACCGCTAAGTAATTTATAATCGAATTTTTTCTGTCATGTTTCAGTTTTAGCCGAACTATGGCTCAAAGAGTGCTTTTGTGTCAAATGAGGCATGAAAAAATGTCCATTTAATTGCTGCTTCATTTTAATTCACTGCTGTGCTGAAGCAAGCGTTCCTCAAGAGCTGGAATGACAATAAATGTGGAAGCAGTGATTATATTGCAGTTTTTTTCATGTCTCATGTGACCTGTAAGCACAAGTTGATGTCACAGTCCTCATTTGGCTGATGAAACCGAAACAGCAGGAGAAAGAAATCAGATAAATTATTCAGCAGTCATAGGAGAATACCAGGTGGTAATTCATGTATAATAATGCCTTACACCCAACTACAAACAAGAAAACACATACCCAAAAGTTAGGTGTCTATACTCCTTTATCACAATGCAACAACATAGCACAGAAAATCACCTTCGCCTATATTTTACACACTTTTTGCAATCTTGTTCAGAAACTTCGTGGCCACCACTCTGGGTGTGGTTAGGGCAAGCCCAAGAAACAGGCGTTCTAACACAACAAGCGTGTTAAATAATTTCCGCTCGTACTGGACATTAAAAAGCCAGTAGGCCGACAGAACAGCTGCCAGTCCCTCCTCCGCGTTCTTCACCCTGAACAACTTCTCGCGGTCCACCTCTAAATAGAGAAAATCCGCCTCCTCAATCTCCTGTCCCGTGAACACGATGCACGGTGTTGCAGGAACGCTCAAGTCCTGTGGTAGCCAGAAAATATTGCATTATTAGAAACAGCTCATGAGGTATTAATTCATTCTCATCTCTCCATGCATAAATTACCCTTTATAAAGTTATCTGTACGTTATACACTTTTTCAAAGCAATACAAAGAATGTTAACAATACAAATGGCTTTTCTGATATTTATGCATGCAATTTTAATTTATGCACAATGTTAATTTTTGGACCCCAGCCAGCAGCACTCATTTTTTATATGACAACTTTTAGTTTTATTTATTTAATATATTTGCGAATCAAATTTCCACCATTATACTAGAGTAACTGCACCGATATTAGAGGCTTCCCCTGTTTGTATCACAGCAAAGCTCAGAAAGGTCTTTGACCAGTGTTTAAGCAAAGCTCATTAGTACTACACACGCATTCTAGCAGCACAAAATCATAAGAAACTTGCCTCCTCTTGCACAAACAAGGCTGACAATCCGTTTAGTTCCTTTACGTTTGCAGATAGTATCCGCAGAACTGCAACCGTTTGGATGTCTGCAAAAGAAAAACATTTAACGGGAACGCTTGATTGCACTTTTTTTAGTTAGTATTTTCCTAAAGTTCCCTAAATATGTGACAAAGGCTGTTTTGAAAGTGATTCACTTTGTAATCTCCTGTGCCCAAAAGCAACGGAACATTGCTGCTAGGTTAACACAATCTTATTTATCTCCGTTGCATCCTGAAGGTCATTCCCACAGGTCTAAAAATATTGTCCAGTGCTTGACATAGTGCACAATGTTCCTTTTCTACACACGTAATTGTGCTATACTACACCAGTTTTTTCCATTCCGCACACCAAGCGACATGCCACCAAATTCTTTCCATTCATAGGACAAGATACGAGTTGCAAACCTCGAAAAGAACCAGGCCTTTAACCACATATTACTGTACTGCTAAGCCTATAAGATGAAACCCTGCAAAAATAATTTGACATGGAGTGTAGGTTTGAAATATACCAATAAAGCCTTGTAACTCTACTCACGTCGTGTTCGCAGCCTCTCCGGTGCCATTTCTGCGGCACTTCGCAGAGAATCCAACGTGCTTGCTTCACAAGTAATAAGTTTCATTAGCGCCAATTTCATAATTTTGTTAATCCCCTCTGATATGCAGGCTGAAGGGTTGATCTTTGTCATGGTTTGGAAGTCGCTGCAAAACTGAAAAAGAAAGTATGTAAAAGTGGTTACAACAAGACCCAAACATACACAAAGTGGTGATTTTACTTTACAATGGCATCTACTGAATATAAGCCAAGGAACTGACGGATGTAAACAGTTCATATGAGCACTCTGACATCACAAAATACTAACACCACCTAATGTCTTGAGGTGTACTTGAAACTGAAAATTTCGAGTCACACACGAAAGAAAATCAGAAGATACGGTGCTGACAGTTTAATCTTGGGACAAGCACAGCCTTCATGACACACCTAATGAGTCTTTTGCCCAAATGGATTTCAACACTAGCTTTTTCACATCAATTTTTCGGAAGCAGTACCTGAGTTTTTGTAGTATAACAGAACATGCGTCCACAGAAGAGAGGTAAGACCTAAAGAAATTTTGGAAGCTAGGAAAAAAAGCAGCTTTGTTTTCATCCCCAGAAGAATACAAAATTTTGGGGGAAAAAGTACTATAAAGCGCATTTTCATTCCGCAAACTTATCTCGCAAATCAGAAATAAGTAAAGAATTTTGTTACATCAAAACAAAGGTGCTGCAAAACCTTTTCCGGAGAAGTTATTGACATAATGCATACAAAGCAGTCGACGCAAATCATGACATCAGTCTACCCGGTATGACGGCTCAGTGGCTTTAGCGTTCGGCCGCCGATTAAAAGGCAGGGAGTTCGATATCGGCTGCTGTTATCGTATTTCAATGGAAGTGAAATGCGAAAACGTCCGTCCGCTGTGGGATGCGAATGATGTTAAAGAATCCCAGATTATCTAAATTAATTTGGAGCCCTTCGCTACGGCGTCCATAGCCTACGACTTGCTTCATAATGTTCAATCTCTCATTAAAAGAGTATACCGAGCTCACTGAATCGGCTTTAGTGGAGAAATGCAAAAGCATTGTGCACTACTGCTGTTTCTGTCAGTGCGTTTGTGTAACTTAGTTTGCAGTGGCCACCAAGCCGCACACCATTCGGAGCTTCTCCGTGGGTCAATACATATAATACCGTATTTACTCGAATGTAGCGCTTTTTTCCCGGATTTTTTCCCCTTAAAGTCTACCCTCGCGTTATAATCGAATACCGCGCTTGGATTGGTCTAGAGAAATGTCGCGGTGCAGCCATTTCAAAGCAATCAGTTTGGTTTTGGTTTCCGCAGCTTTGCGATCTTATGCTGGTAACATGGGTACCACGGAAGCCAAATCCTCATCCATCCAAAGTCAAAGCATTGGTACGTTGTTCTCTGTCATTTTTTTTGTGTTCGTTGTAGCATTGCGCTGAACGCGTCGTCACGTCTTTTCTTGTAGCGACTCTCGTTTTAAAAAGCGATCCTGTAAGCTGAAGAGGTCGGGAATTCTGGGGCAGCTAGAATACTTGTCCTCAACGAGTCAACCATCCGCTCATGGTGGATGCAGCGGGAGGGCTTTTAAACTGTGAACCTGACCGCAAAGGATTTTGTGGGCCTCGCCACGGCCATCACGTCGAGCTGTAATAAAAAGTGGCGGGCTTTATTATCGAGCAGCGCAACCGTCTCAGGGGGTCAGTGTCGAGCTGATCCGTTGGAAAGTTAGAGACGTTGCTCGGGAGATGGGAAGTTTAGAGCATCTCGTGGATGGGCCGAAACGTTCATGAAGAGGAATGGATTCTCCCTGCGGCAAACAACATCGATACGACAGAAGTTACCACTTCGATAGCGAAAAGGAGGACTCCGAAAGCAGGGAAGATGAATAAACATGTTGGCCACGATTTCTATTAAAGGTGCTTTGTTTTGCGTCCTTAAGCCTCACGTTACATTCGTTGTTTTATTTTTTCCCGCTAGGTAGCATGTAAAGTCACCACTCGCGTTACATTCGAGTAAATACGGTATATGTACAAATGGTCATTCTCTATACTGAACGTTCATAGATGGCGTTGAGTGCTCATACCACTACCAGTGCACTGGCACAGTGGTTAAGCAATGCGCCAATGCACTGGCGGGTGGCTGTTTCTGCCACAAGCACTAGTAGGGATCGTGTGATCCGTGTTGCTCTACAACTATATGAGTGCACACTTTCTGTTGCGGCACTCGACGCATAGAAAACACTGTCATGAGCCAAGAAATGCTTTCACATTAAAAAATGGCAGTCGTTTTTTCGGCTAGGCAAAGTTGAAACAGCATGGTACTTCGAGCTGCTTTCATTGTGATATGGTTCGTTTTGTTTCACTTGGTTTTGAATCTTAAAACTTTGCCACACTAAGGTGTGTGTTGTGTGTCCTCCTTCATGGGTTACCCCGTCCCATTACCGTCCAAGCTTACAACATGGTTACCACATGCATGGCTCTTGCTTACTATGTTGTTAGTACCTGCCCAGTGATTACTACTTAGTCACCGGATTGTGTGACAGCATAAATTACCATTGGCGTCCACCGCTGGAGGTAATGCAGCGAGACCTGGCTTAAGAAACAGAACAGCTACATGCAGGAACTGCTAGTAGAAGTGCAGTCATTAGTCTAACTACAGCAGTAACAAAATTATTAGATCACTATGACTCATCAATGGATTAAAAAATGTATGCTTATGCACCTTTTCTTGCGTTAAGGTACAAGAGCACGTACACAATGCTTTGTATGCATTCTCCTGAAAACCTGTAGAGCAGCTCAGTGTGCACATTACTAAACTGTGACCAGTTTTTGCACAGCACAGACAATGTTGGAATCAGGAGTAACCAACACACGACTAGTCAGCAGTTGCTTGCTACAATGACGTCACGATGTGCATGGTTGCAGGCACTTGGCTGATTCCCAAACAGCTCATTTAGATTACATTTTACAGCGTATAGTGAGGTGCTACTGTGCCGAAAACTCAGCATCGAAATTTTGGCATTTTTTCTCCAATTTTCAATGTTTTTTTTCAGGCACTCTAGTTTAGCGTGCATTAAAAATTAGTTTTCTGACCAGTGACAAAAACTCCATTACTTTTTCAACAAATGCTGCCTCCCCAACCGAGCAGCCTAACATAATGTAGATGCTGTCTTCCGAACATAGCAGCAAGAGTTTACTTACCCTTTCAAAGTTCATTAAGTAGGGGTATCTCTCCTTTGCCTCATTGACTGTTGACGCTGATATATCAGCAATCCTGCGGCGGGATGTGACCGACATCCTTTCCAGCATTTGGCATTCGTCTGGAGAGGCTTTTCGGCACTCAGCCATGAGCCACTGTGTATGCATGACAAAGCTGGCCTCATCCTCTCCAGCAATCGCAGACGTAGCAGCAGCCTGAAAGGATCAACAGCAATGTAACTGACTGTGACATAAATAGACGTGTGCTATGCTAGCAACCATACAGTAATGTTTAAGCGGTACTGTCTAAAGCTGGTCTCATTAACTGTGCTTTTATGCAATTCATTTTCACAAACTCACAACCACCTAGACTTTCATGGGTCACGAAAAATGCCAAATAGTTATATTAACACTTGGCCTAGCTCCCATCTGCTAACTGGCATCCAGCCCACAAAGTACTGTGGCCGAATACCAAAACATTTTATTAGTACCCCCAAAAAAAGGCCCCATTAAAAGGATACCCTTGCGTTTTGTTACCTTTTTGCTGTTTTTGATTTATGGCTCTTACTTTCTTCTGACTCTACCGATCCAAAATATTTCGATACCAAATAACAACACTAGAGAGCCCAAAAATAAACACTATTACATTCTGAGCATAGAAAAATGTAATTATTTAAGGCATTAGCAAATCAAAAAATTGTGCACTTTATTACTTTGCTACACATCATCCTCTTTTCAAAAAATTGAAATCAAAATGTATTTTACAGCAGAATGCCCCTCACCAGCTTTCGAACTTTGTGCCGCTCAAGCTCCATTGCGCCTGCTGCCTCGCTGCATTTTCTCCGGGCTGCAAATTTTGTTCGGTTTTCACCTATTCTTCCGTCGCTAGGGAGAACCCTTCGTTGGTTTTTAAACCTGTAGCGCAGAGCTACCTTCCAGGAGTCCTGGAAATTATGAGCAATAAAATTCAGTGCGTTCAAATTCAGACATCACTTATCACAAAAGAATACGCTGAATCCAATATTCAATACGAATGATAGAGCATGCAACTTCGCCAAGCAGTGCCAAAGGGCGCAATCTTTCTATGCACTGAAAATGTTGTAAAAACTGCGGACCAAAACTTCATCAGACATGCATCTGAAGATATCAAGAGAGAACAGCCAGAAAATCTATGGAACCTTCATCATCGACACAAAAGGCGAGACCTGTGTCAGCATGCCTTCAATCACTCTTGAAGAAGAAACTGCTTTATCTGAACTCTTAAGCTCCTTCGTCTCAGAAATCGTCACACTCGGACCATGTGGTGTCCATGATCTTACTTCTTTCTGATTGGTATTTATTGCAGATGAAAATAAAACCAATTTTCAGATATTAGTAGTCACTACATGTTTATCCTTTTTCGGTCGTCAGTGCTGCTTTGTCTTTTTTTTAATGAACCAGCTAGCCGAAACTGGCGTTCTCCATCAGAAGCAAGTGCAGCTACCGTTATCTAGAACAGCACACATGATAATGGAGAGAGAAAAAAGGAAGGCAGGTCAAATGCACCTCAATAGAGTTTGGCTCCCAACACTGCAAAATGGGAGGGGCTCTTCACTGTCATGGAACATGAATGCTGCAAGCTGCAAACATGCTGCAATTTCATGCAACAGTTTACTGAAAGTAGCAACTAAATAACACCGTTCCTGTATATATATATTAAGTTGCCAGGATGTTCGCAAAATCTTAATATCCAGCTGGCTGTCACCAGTAAAATAACAATATACTTACAGCTCCACTTCCTACAACGTCTCTCAATTGTGGGTGATTTTCTAGCAAGAGCGAGGTGACTCTTGTGTAAAAATGACGAGTTGGGAACCTGAAAAATATTGACAATATTAACATTACTAGAATCCACACAGAGATAGTTTATGGCTTTAGCTTTATTGCACTGACCATGAAATATTTGCGTAAGCATGTTTTCATAGTTAACATCAATGAATTTGCTAAGACAGTGTGCATTTCTAGCTAAAATTATCCAGAAAATTTCCATTACTAATTATGGGGCCATGAAAATTTTCTATGAATTACCCGAGTTTTTGAACTACCCGACTTGCAATTACCAAAGTTTTACTCATCCTCCCAAAAAGTAGAGAAATTTACAAGCCTGGTGGTTAAATCTTTACACATTACTTATGATAACAAGAATTTTGTAAAATATACCATTTAGTTCTGACTGATCTTAACTCAGCATTCATTGCTAACCTCACAGCTGCCAAAATTAGAGGGAATTTACTTACAGAGTGCTTTTCTTCATTTCTGAGAACAGCAGATCGACAATTTTGCGGAACGCTGCTGAAGAAAGTGGGCTGCCATTGTGGATGCTCTCATGGAGGCTCCCAAGAGATGGCAGCTTGAAGTTGTGGCCATCGTCATCAGAGTGTGA
Organism: Amblyomma americanum; assembly: GCA_030143305.2. NCBI lineage: Eukaryota > Metazoa > Arthropoda > Arachnida > Ixodida > Ixodidae > Amblyomma > Amblyomma americanum. The sequence goes on from JARKHS020004130.1 coordinate 24,761, forward strand.
AGGCCTACAAGAAAGCTGCAGTTTAGAGCTCAGTTCTCAACAGACTGCTGCAGATACAAAAGTATCTGTGCCTTCCGTTCCTGACGGGGACACAGAGAAAAAAAATTCACATTGCCTGTTCTACTGCACTCTAATTGTACACCTTCTGCATAAGATTAACAATGTCTGTGCCAGCCAACCCACGCAATAAATTCACTGTCAAGGTTCCAGAACTCTAGTATAGACATTAGGGGGCACTGAAATGTATATAAAATCAGCAATGAACATTCGCATGTATTTGTTGGACAGAATTCTGATCAAGTTTGCCTCTATTCCAACTGCAACAACAGCCAAGGACATATTGGATGCCTATGTGAAGCGTGTCGTGCTTTGGAATATTTATGACAATCGGACTTTAGGAATCTTAGTGTTCTTACTCTGAAAAAGGCAGCGTTATTATGAGAAAAGCAGAATTACATCCAAGCAGAATCTCAGTGATGTAATGACATCTTCAACAAATTTCGATATGATTCGAATTCGTAAAATTTCCTACGACAAGTGCAGTGTGTAATTTCAAAATCTGAGGCGTAGCCAACAGTCTTACTTCAAACTGTGGACAATACAAACATGGGAGCGGCGAATGCCCCAGTGAGCAATGCATTACCCTGGCATCAGCACCGCCGTCACTGCTAGTTGAAAAGTGCGCATTGCGAGCACGGAGAAACTGGGCAGCAGACATAAATGCTGTTAGCCATAACAGATAGGTGCAGTTTCATTTCCCGTGCTGTAGTTTATGGCTCGATTGTTTCTGAACCCTCTTTTCCTCTTCCCCCTCTCCAACACGGAGTAGTAGTTTGATATATAGATATGCACCACCAGGCCGACCTTTCTGCCTGTACGCTCAATTATTCTTTCTTACAACATGGCTAACAGGTGAAATAAATATTATTTTGTGATCCTGAGAGACTCATTGTTGAGATTATACTGTACCACTCAACGCACTTACAGATTGAAGGACACATCAAGGTGATTTTCGTGGGTGTCTCCGCCACTCGCCACAGTACTGTCCGACAAAGTGTGCTGCAAGAAAAAACAAATAACTCGTTCATGAATTCGAAACTGAGTAGAGATTTCATTGAATATGTGACTACCGAGTCCAAATACCTCTGAAGATGTCGGTGCACACTGCTGATCATTGCCATGTGCACGCAGTTTAATCTTTGATAAGTCGGAGATACTGTCCTCAGGACCTAGATCGACATACTCATCAAATGTCTTGTCCAGGATCTGTAAACGGTAAATAACAAGTTGCTTTTATACTGTGCACGAACCTCAGGAAACCATGCATGGCAAGTTCATGCGGTGAGGACGGCCGTCACTTCCTCCGTTGCCTAGTGCAGCAAACTAACGTAACTGTGAAACAGCAGAGTTATGCATTCAGATTGGAAAACAGCCCAGTAATGTGCCCTGGATTTATTCTGATATGAGCAAAATCACTAATACGCATTTGCATGACGAGCGATCCTCCACCAACCAATAAAAGAAATCAACACAGTGGATGAAGCGCTTGTACTGGGCATGACATGCATTTCACTCTTGAGTGTGCTAACATGTAGCCCCACAAGAAGTGTTTTAGCCCTTCATTACTGACAGGCATAATTCTATTTTCTTTTTTTTTCAGCTATGCTTCACAGCCGCGGAAAATAGAATACTATGTCTATTGCGGACTATGCATGGCATCGGCGATCACAGCTAAGCTGCACGGCGCGATAACTAAGGCGAAGCCAGACATCGGCGATCACAGCTAAGCTGCACGGCGCGATAACTAAGGCGAAGCCAGAACAAGTAGAAGCAGCAGTATGGCAAAGGGCTCACGTGTAAAGTCCGAGGGTGACTGCCTGACTAGCCACACTATGTACAAGTAGCATCTCTGGGCGAAAATCGAAATTTTGGGAGGCTCGGAAAAAAAAAATTCTGAGGCCACTAAGTCTGCTTACGTGCAGGAATGCAAAAACAGGGAACTTTCTAAAACACTGTTTTTTTTTCATGGCACCTGTAGGCCATGCATTTTTTGTTTTATTTCTCATTTATTTTTAATTGCGTTATTTTTTCTTTCAATTTTTTATTTCTTTAACATATTCATGTTTTTTGTTTAGGGTTTTAACTTTTGATTTTTTACTTTTTACAAATTAACGATTAATTACTAATTCACTAATCACCCATTACTTAGTAATTGCTAAGAGTATATGGGTTATAGGAATTATGTCATGGATGCCGTCATAGTGTGACAGATTTCGCAGGCGGACGGACAACGATGAGCCATTCTTTAATAAGCTACGAAGCAAGAGACATGGACAAAACGCTTCGACGGCAACGCATCGTAGCTGACCGCCGTCGCCCTGAATCATGCACACAGGTTTCGGCCCTTATCAATTTAACTATGAAAGAACGCAAAGCCCGAAACGCGATTGAGAAACGTGAAAAGTTTACCGCCCTCGAGTTACTGTTTATTTCAACTATCGCCAGAAATATTAGCACAGTTCAGCAATGCCTGTTCTCGTGAGGCCAGTAACAAAAATAGAAACACTGCTGCATGTAATCCTTACGCATTAGTAGCGCAAATTAACACGAAGAGAGAGTACAAAGTGCGATATGTGCTCTTACACAAACAAATGTAAAAGCTGCAGCTCGGCCCGCAGCTGACAAGCGGAACACGACACGTACCAGACGCCTCTCTTAGTGATGAAAACACTATCCGGGTTCGAACATTTGGCGAAGAGCCTCAGTTAACAGTACTTCCGCGTAACGCTACCTTACCGGGTGCCACCGCGGTGGCTCAGTGGTTATAGTGCTCGGCTGCTGACCCGCAAGACGCGGGCTCGACCTCTGCCACGGCGGTCGCATTTCGGCGAATTTCTAGAGGATCGTGTATTGTGCGACGTCTGTGCGCAGTAAATGAACCCAAGGTGGTCTAAATTGTCCGCAGCTCTCCACTATGGCGTCTCACAAACTCGGTCGATTTGGGAAGTTAAGGAAACAAGCAAAGGAACACGTGCACTTGCCTGGAACGAGTACGACGCCATGTCGATCTTGCCGCCAAGAACCGGGCATGCGCCAACTGCTTCTTTGAGTGCGCTGATGGTGTCACCATCAAGCGTATACGTCCTTGCTGCACCAAGGTCTGGTACGCTAACAAGGCACCGTGGCATCGCGAGGCAGAATCGTATACAGGCACTTCCAAACAACACACTGACAGATGCAGCAACCTGATGCGGCGTCAGCGCGCGGGAAATAACACTGGTCATGTGACCTTGGCAAAACGAGAGGTAGTCGCGATACTTGTCACACACAGCATGCAAAGAATTGCAGCAGTTTAAATCAACTAGAAATTATTATCTCGTAAACACAAAATTTCCAAACTTTTGTTTTTTAAATTGTCAAAAATACTTTTTATAAATACTCCCAGGTGGCGCAACAAATTTAAAATCTCTAAAATGATTGACATATTAGGGACTAGTTTGTGTCTTTACTGAGAGGAGTAAGACTCCCAGTAGGCCTTGCGAAAGCGCATTAGCGATGGTGACCACTGGCGAGGGCCTCTCCGAAGTGCTTGCGTTACGTTATGGGTTGGTGCGTTGTGCTCGGTCAGTGTTGTCGGTGGCGCAGGCAGACTTGAAAAGCAAAGGCGATTCGAGCAGTACCTCCTCAGAAGGGATATAACAAAGGTAAGCGCACGCATCTGCGGGCATTTTGGCAGCGACAGGGGACACGCTGACAGCTCCGGCTAAGGCAATTTTGTGACTTTTTACAGGTCAGTCTTCTTTTTCTTGTACCGATTGCGCGGTTCACTTTGTGTGTTCTCTGTTGCTGCCAGAAACTTGTGCTGTAAACATGGGTGATGATTTGATATGTTTGACATGTTCAACAGAAATAGACAAGGATGAATCCTACCTGAAGTGTAATGAGTGCAATTATGTCTATCACTTGGGGAAATGCACTGGTATCGCCGAAGCTCAGTTTAACAGCATGAGGGAAACGACAAAAAAGGCATGGCGATGCCAGACGTGCCGAGTAGGGCGATCACGAGGTGCATCGAAGAAAGCTAGTTCCTCAGAGGCTGCAGATGAGACTAACGAAATGTCCCACATTAGTCTAGCTCTTGTGGACATACAGGAAAAACTTGCAACCCTTCTGAGCCTGAAGAGCACCGTCGAAAACATCGAACAAGCTGTGCAATTAATGTCTGACAAGTACGACCAGATTCTCGTGGACTCAGCACGTCATGAAACAGAAATCAAGGAAATTAAGGCTAGGGTTGAAAAACTTGAACAGCAGGACACAGTGGGAGTGCAAACTATGCAAGAACAGCTAAATGACCTTGAATGGAGGAACCGTAAGCAAAACCTAGAGATTCACGGAGTCGCAGAGAGTGAACAGGAAAATCTGCTTGACAAAATCAACGCTCTCGCTGAGACAATTGATGTTCCAGAGTTAGCCAAGCATGAAGTTGTAGCCATTCACCGCCTTCCGGCAAAGCCCGGTAGGGTTCCTGGCATTATACTCCGCTTCGCCAGACAAGACACACGACAAGAATGGTTTGAGAAGAGGCGTGCCTTAAGCACCCACTCATCGCAGGTTTACATACAAGAGAACTTGACAAAGCACTCACGGGAACTACTTTTTGAAGCGAAGAAATGGGCCAAAGAGCACGACTTCCAGTATGTGTGGCACAGAAATGCTAGGATTTTTCTACGGCGCAGAGACGGAGAGCGTGCATGGCGCATCCAGGCTTTGAACGAACTGAACAAAGTTGCAAGAAGTGGCCCTCGATAGTTCCACGTTAGTGCTTTTATTTTGTTTCCCTCAGATTCTGCCATGGATACACAATATGTTTCTCTGAATAACTTTGACACTTCTGTAGGCAAAGACTTTCACTCGTCCTTTAAAATATTTCATGCTAACATGCAATCTGCTCGAAATAAAAGCACGCCACTTGAGGTTCTTCTCAGTCAAATTAAGACCCAGTTTAATATACTCATGTTGACAGAAACATGGTATCGGCACGAAGATGAGGCACTTTGTACGGCGGAATATCAGGCATGTAATCTCAACCGAAGTTACGGCAGAGGAGGCGGTGTTTCCATGCTGATAAGGAAGGACATAAAATACGAATTGCTGACAGCTTTCACGGAATCAACAACAGATTTTGAGGTATTGTCTTTACGTTGCAACAAGATGGTTCTTGTTGTGGTATATAGACCCCCCGAAGGAAACTTGCCAGTTTTCTTCGATTTTCTTGAGTCCCTTTTCTCTTACGTTAATGACTGCGAACTTGGCCTTGTTTGCGGGGGTGATTTCAACCTAAACATGCTTGAAACAACTTCAGGTCGTATCAAAGAATTTAAGCTGTTGCTTGAAGCACAAAATATAAGAAACACCATTTACCTTGCAACACGAATTACATCCAGCACATCAACACTGCTTGACTTATTCTTAACTAATTACACAGCCAATAAAACTAAATCAGGTGTCCTTGTATGCGATCTCAGTGATCATCTTCCTATTTTTATATGTGTGAAGCCTCTAGAAAAGGGAAAAAAAGTAAATCGCGTAGTTACCTACCAGCAAATTTTACCAGCGCAATTAGACCAATTTCGGGATGAACTAAATAAGGAGGACTGGTCACACGTTCTAGAATCAGATGATCCTAATGTTTCCTTCTGCTTATTCACAGATAGGTTCAATGAGCTTTACAGAAAACATTTTCCTTTCCGAACTATTAGAGTGTCTAGGAAGATCAGGAAACCTTGGATAAACGATCACCTATGGTGTAAAATTAGAGTTAAGAATGACTTGTTCTATAGGTTTATACAGACCCGAGATATGGCTAAGCTGAAAGAATTTAAACAATATAGAAATTGTCTTAATAAAGAAATAAAGAAAGCTAAAAGTGCCTATTTTGAAAACTATTTTAATGCAATCAAGCATGACTGCAAGTCTACTTGGCGAAAACTCAATGATGTTCTTGGCCGTTCATCAATTTCGGGCTCGGTTAGCGAGCTAAAGATAAATGGCGCGACGGTATCTGGCCATGCCTTAGCGGATGCATTCAACGACCACTTTGCCAATTTACCTGTACCAGCATTACCTAATCATGATCATGCAAAGTCCCTCAATAAAGAATATCCTAGTAGTATTTTCCTGAATCCTGTTACCCCCAATGAAGTGTACTTAACAATGATGCAACTAAAAAATTCAACCAGTTGTGATGTCCATGACGTGAAAATCAAGCCCGTAAAGTATGTCCTCGATGTTATATCACCTATCCTGTCATACATTTTTAATTTGTGCATAAGCTCTGGAGTCTTTCCTAATGACATGCAAATAGCAAAAGTACGAGCTATACACAAGAAAGGTGATCATAACAATCTTAATAACTATCGCCCAGTTTCTATTCTTCCCGTGTTTTCTAAAGGGTTAGAAAAACTTATTCTAATACGCTTTGAAACGTTTTTTGAAAAAATGAATAGCATAACTGATTCCCAGTACGGTTTTCGGAAATTTCGATCTACCCAACTTGCCTTGCTTGACCAGAAAGAATACATTTTAACCAATATAGATAGTAAAAGGTATGTAGTAGGCATATTTCTGGATTTTACCAAGGCATTTGACTACCTCAACCGAAATCTCCTCCTCGAAAAATTAAAAAATTACGGTGTTCGCGGGCTACCATTTGAGCTAATTAAATCATACCTCTCAAATCGCGTACAATATGTTGAGCTCAATGGTTATTCTTCAAGCGTGACTTGTACTAAATCAGGAGTCCCGCAAGGAAGTATCTTGGGGCCATTTTTATTTAATATATACTTAAATGACATTGTGAACGTGGATATGCAGACTAAGTTCGTCATCTATGCCGATGACACTAGCATTTTTTGTGCTTCCGATAAATGTACAGAATTGTTTAGCACTGCAAATTCCGTGTTAGCTAAAGTAAGTGATTGGGCAAAACACAATGGACTAATAATTAATAGCCTGAAATCAAAAGCGATCGTTTTCCGCGCGAAATCAAGACTAGTTCCGTCTGAGTTAAGACTTAAGTTGAATGGTTCGGAGATAGATGTTGTCGACGAATTTAAAACACTAGGGGTTATTTTTACAGAAACGATGTCCTGGAACAAGCACACAGAATATATAGCCTCAAAAATCGCGAGTGTAGTTGGGATTCTCCACAGAAACAAATATTTTCTACCGAAAAATGTCATGATGCTTCTATACAACTCTCTTTTTCTGTCTTACTTAAATTACTGCATACTCGTGTGGGGAACGACCACAATGACCGGTATCCAGAAACTTAGCAGACTACAGAGTAAGGCAGTTAGAGTCATTACACACTCTGCCCATGATTCTAATGTACAGCCATTATTCCACAAGCTGGGCCTATTACACATTAAAGAGATGTACAAGTACAACCTATGTCTCGCATTAATTCGAGAAAGGAGGCAAAATAGCACAATCCTAACAAAATTAGCACAACTAGCCGTTAAAAGTTCGTCAGGTCACTTCACAAGAAATCCAGAATACTGGAAAGTTGGCTCCTGCAGAACAAATTACGCTGCACAAACCCTAAAACACCGCATTCCTTCGGTCTTAAACTCCTATTTGTCTGAAGATGTAGACATTTTAGCGCTGAATTCTACGCAGCTTAAGAATATTTTTCTTCAATAAAACGCAAACTGTATGTAACCGCTATTAATATTGTATAATTCATAGAGATGTTCTGTTGTTAGTCGTGAAATCTGATGTATCACTTTTTCGGTAACCATGTTCAAATTCCATGTTCAATTAACCATGTTCAATGTACCTTCCTGAGATTTTTTATTATTTTTTATTATTTTTTTTTTCATGTTTTGTTGCCATGTATTGTTACAATAGGCATTTCTTCATTTAGTCGTGTCAAAACGACTGTTCTTCTGACATGCTTTTTGTTGTTAAATGTTTGTCAAGTGCCACCTGTCGTTTTCATATAGGGGGGCGGGGACCAGTCAAGCTGCGGTTGCAGCTTTTAGCCCCGTCTCCCTCCATCTTTTTTTTTGATGGAAAATAAAGTTTATCTTATCTTACATAGTCAACTTTTGCTGCTTTTTGCACTGAAGCCATTTCGTGCGACCACCATGAAGCACCCCCCCCCCCCCCCCCCCTTGACTTTACTCCGCGCTTCCCGCGACGACGCCGCGAAAGCGCTTCAGCGAGCGCCTTCTTGCCCTCTGCCTCTGGGCCGAGAGCGGGAAAGTACCACCTAATTTGTGGCAGAGGCGGCAGTCACCCGCACCGGAGACTTTGAACCTGCATGTCTACCGAGACCGCAACCCGAGCCGCTTGTGCAGCCGTGCCGCGCTCCGGGCGCTTACTCCTTTGCGGTGCGCGTTGCGTCGTTGCCGTGAGCGCTTGTTGCCGAAGGCTGCGTGCGGGAAAGAGAGCAAAGCCACCGTCTGCATTCCTGGCTTAGTTGCAGACAACCATGAGACGGTCGTAGCGGAGTCAGTCGCGACACTTTACAACTTATAACGGGCATATTCTGCGCCAACCTTCTGCCACTAAAGACATTTCGGCCGCTCATGGCAAAATTTAGTGCAGCGACACTTGAGCGCTCCTGAAATCGTCGCGCTTCTGCTTTGAAGAAGTTTAGGTTTTACAAAGACATTTAATGCGCAGATTTGATGCGGTAATAACGTGCTTATCTTATTTCTCCCTTACCTGACAATTTTTGTTTTCGCGCGACTGTGTTGAGACAGGCGCGCAAAACAATTTCGCCCTGATTGATAGCAGCGTGAAAATTTAAGGGCCTCCAGAACGTAGGAGCTTCACTGATGGTCCCACCTTTCCGTTTCTGTGTTTGTAGCCAGCTTGGCAGTACAAGCGAGTTTCGGCAGTGTGACTTAAAAATGAAAGTTAGGTCTGCCTTTATGCGAGTAAATACGGTAGTAAGTAAAGCATTTTGCTACATTGCAGCACAGGAAAAGCAAAAGTAAATGTAAGTTACGCATCGCTCTGTTAATTTTATTAGTGTATGCAAGTGGTAGCATGCAATGCTCATGTGAGGTTCAGTCTTAGATCAGTCATGTTGTGCACGATTTCGTTATTTGTATGACACTGGTGAATTTTTTTAGCAGACTATTACTACATGCATATGAAGGAAGTTGGCTACCATTGCAACCAAGGGAAACATAGCCAGATGTTTTTCTTAATTTTTGTTGTGGTGAATGGGAAATATGTGGTGGAATTTTCACCTGAAACATAATTGATTGGAAAGTAGAAGAAAAGATGATCAGGTGCTGTTGGGAGCAGGTGGGCCCATTCCTTATTCTGCAAACGTCACAGGAAATGTTTGCTTGTCTTTTTTGCACTATGAGGCATTTATAGAAATGAAGATGTGATTAGCATTCGGTCACAGCAGCTTGCTCATGGTTCTGAGAACAAATATATAGCTGATAACAGGATTCTGCTTTGTATTGCACTAACAAATTCATTCTTGAAAATGATTTGCTTCCATGGAGGTTTCTAATCCATTCCACGAAATGGACTGGAGTTTACATTGGCAAGTCTTCTTGGAGACCAGTAAAAGCCATTAAATTTTTTTTAAAATCAAGCATTTGTCTTTTCAGATGCCAGGAATCCGCTTCTTTCGTTGTCCACGATGTGCCTGTCACCAATTCTCCTTAAGGACACTCTTTAGGCACCTGCGCATTGCCCATGGCCATGAGACAAATTGGGTGTGTGGCTTGAGTGGCTGCATGCAAACGTTTCGCCACTTTTTTTCCTACAAGAAGCATGTACACCGAAAGCATGCTTCTTGCATGGGAGAAACGTGTTCCCGTGGCATTGTGCAGGTGGGAATGGCACGAAGCAGTACAAATGCAGCACCTGATTTGCCTACATATCATGAAGAGCCCTTAGATGTGCAGGCCGAACAGCATGACTTCAGTTCAAGTGACTATGGTTATCAACTGGCAAAGCTACTTTTCAAGTGGAAGGAAGGAAGGCGGCTACCTGAATCCACTGTGCATGAGTTAGCCAATGATATTATTGATTTCGTGGAAACCATTGCAGACCACCAGCAAACAGAACCTCTAGACGGGCCAGCCATCAGCGTAAAAGAAATTTGCAAGCTGCAACTTGACCAGCTGCGGACAAGATCAGGCCGAACAACCTATTGGAAGACGCATTTTCCATTTGTTGAATCCCGTACAGTAGTGTTGTGTGGAAATGACACCATAGAATACATTCCCCTCTGTGAAGTGCTCAAGTGCATTCTTGAACATTCAGAACTTACAAATGAATTCAGCAATGACTCTCGTACTGATGGTTACATGTGTTCAGTATTTGATGGAAGTGCTTTTCAAAACCATGAGTATTTTGCAGGCAATACAAGTAAACTTTGCTTGCAATTGTACAGTGATGAGTTCGAAGTCTGCAACCCACTGGGCAGCAAGAGGGGAAAGCATAAAATGACAGCTGTCTACTTCTCAGTGCTAAATTTTGATGCAAAGTTGCGGTCAGCATTGTCAGGTATTCACCTCGTACTACTTGTCAAAGATAAACACATAGCCACTTATGGATTTTCTAAGATTCTTGAGCCATTAATCACAGATGTGAAGATACTAGCAAATCATGGCATAACTGTGAATAGAAACCTTGTAAAGGGATCTGTCTTCATTTTCACTGGTGACAATTTATCTAGCCACAGAATTGGAGGCTTCAAATGCACATTCAGCCAAGGAAGAATTTGTAGGTACTGCATGGCTCTGCGGACCGAAACTGACTACAAACACTTGGAAGGTGATTTTGTGCTTCGCTCACCTCAAGGGCACAAGCACCACTTGAGTATGTTGAGAGCAGGGCTGCCAACGCTGTCATTGTATGGGGTTAAGGAGCCAAGTGCTCTTTTGTGCCCTGGCTTTGATCCGACACAACACCTTCCACCAGATATAATGCATGACCTGCATGAAGGAGTCCTACCATTTGCCCTGCGGCATATAATATCTGCATTAATTGAAGAACGCTTCTTTTCACTCAGTGATTTGAACAAAAGCATTTCAGAATGGCTTTATGATCCACATGACATCTGCAACAAACCAGAGGCCATTGCTAAGCCATATCTTCAAGGAAAAGCAGTTTTGAAGGCGTCGGCAACACAAGTATTTTGCCTCTTTCGCTACCTAACCTTTTTTGTTGGGGACAACGTTCCTTCAGACAATGCAGTTTGGCAGCTTTACCTACTTCTCCGAGAAATTGTTGACATTATCATGAGCCATAAAATTCCAGTTTCACATATTGCCTACTTGCAAAGAAAGATTCATTTCTTTTGTTTTGACTTCAAGGTACTCTTTCCATCAGCATCACTTCCATGTAAAGTGCACTACCTCATACACTACCCTTCATATATAGAGAAATTTGGACCATTAAGCCTGCTATGGGCTATGCGGTTTGAGGCCAAGCACCAGTATTTTAAAGATATTGCTCGAAAAATACGGAACTGGAAGAACCTTTCTCACAGTCTTGCAGTGAGGCATCAGTTCTTGCAGAGTTTTTTATTCGCTGCAGGTGATGACAGTATTCCCCGTAATATAGGCGTGAAGAGTGTGCTGTACGAGCACCTTCCTGGCTGTGTTAAAGAGTTCATAACTGAGAATAACCTTGAATCCACGAACACATTGGTTGTCAAATCTGTGATTGTTGATGGCAGGACATACAGTGCAGGATGCTGCCTTGTCAGAAGTGTTCCAGAAGATAGTCTGCCAGAATTTTTACTTGTGTGTCAACTATTTTATGTGAACAAGGTGTTAATGGTTATGGCTAAACTGCTTGAGACTGTCTGTTTTGATGAGCACTTCCATGTGTATGTTGTCAGTGCCATAGAAGAGTACAGTGTTCTGACTTCATTTTCGGAGTTTGACATAGAGCCGTTGTACATGCGGGAACACAAGGGCCGGAGTGTCGTAAGCACTCGCCATTCATTGTTCTGAATCTTAATGAAATAGCACATGCTTGTGCAAAACTGGAACATTGCAACATTAAACTGCATTGTCTAACTTCATTTGTTATGTGCACTTTTTTAGTTGCCTGCATCCTACTAGTTTCCAGGTGACAACTGACTCATTCACGAAACTTCACTAATCACATTATACGTGCAATAATGGCTGAGATGGCAGCTTTGTTAGATTTTGTGAACCCATGAAATCTGGAAAGAGACGCTGTACCGTCCACTGTGCAAACATTTATTGCTAGTATTTGCTGCTGCTATAAATATGCATGAGTAATATGCACACATAATTGCATGCTTTTCAGACAAAAGGGAATGACAAAGCAAACTAATGTTTTGCAAGGCGAATAAACGTCTATTTTGTACAAAGGATATTATCTGTAGTTGTCGCCGTGTTATTGGTTTATATATTTGTTTATATCTTGGTTATATCTATCTGTACATTAATAAATATCCCCCTTTCCATGTACACCCTTGTCAGCACTTCAGCACCCATTAGTTGTAGCACCCTTCTTGCTCTCTCCTTTACACCCTTCTGGTAAATGCACCCTGCTGGTAGGGTGCTGCGGCCCTATAGGGTGCTCGAAGGGTGTGAAATAGGGTGTAAATTTATGGCGCACCCTTTTTACACCCTTAAGGGTGAGAACTTGTTTAGTGTGTGGGTCTCGGATCGAGGATGTCGTGTTGGATTTGCCACATAATGTCTTGAGTGGAGAGGCCGGTTCTGAAGCCGATCATAGTGGGGGGGGGGGTAAGGTCCTCTTGGTCTACGTGAGTGTGGAGTCTATTGAGTATGACGTGTTCCATGACCTTTCCCAGCACTCCAGGATCCTCAACAACCTCCACAGCACGAACTGCGGCCAGCTAGACTACTCATGCATCTGCGATTTCTTTATGTACAGAACCATCAGCACCGACACCAAACAAACAATCCAAGTGAAGATGGGCTTGAGAGGCACTCCACAAGGGGCAGTACTCTCCCCACTTCTCCTCTACACTGCACTTCTAAATCTCCCACCGCTTCTATGTCAGGTACAGGGCCAACACCACGCCCTGTACACTAATGATATAACCGTCTGGACAACCACGGGAAGTATGAGAATGATTGCAGAGCAACTACAAACAATGCCAAGAACAGTTCAGAATTATGCAGGGGCGTGTGGACTAACGTGCTCCCTCGAGAAATCTGAACTCATAGTCTTCCATCAATGCAAGAATCAGGACAACTTCAACATTCGCGTTCACAACTCGCCCATCTAGGAAGCTCAGACCCTCAAGATACTGGGTCTGAATATAAATAACAACTGCAACCACTTCCTCAACCTCCGGTAACTCCGGTTCGTGAGCGAGCAAGTCGTCAGAATGATTGCCAGGATAACGACGCAGAAATCAGGGATGCAAGAAGAAGATACTCTGCGACTCATTTCACCTCACCTGACCGTTAGGTTAGATGCACCATGAGTGGTTTATGCGTATGTTTATACTCCTGTCTATGTGTTTTCTTAAAAAAAAAATGTGACATGCATCGGCACGAGTCTAAAAGGGTAGGGAGGCTACTCATTTAGCAATTTTAAACGTATACCTTTATTAGGCTCTGAGGAAGAGCAGTTGAGCCCTCGCGCGGTAGTGTTTTGGAGGTTATGTGAACGTATTTGGTGAGAAAGTTTATGATTGGCGGAAAAAATGATTGTTTAAACAAATAAGTGCGGCAATGGTATGAAAGAAACTTCAATTTATGCTCATTTCGAGAGGAAACATGTAGTGCTGTGTTTGTAAGGAATTTTTAAGCAGTGGAAGCAGTGATTCCTCTTTGACTGCGAAAAATGCTAAAGAACAATAGGCGTACTCAAATCAGTTCAAGCACGCCGAAAAGAATCAAACCTAAATCCGGACGAAAAGCAAGTCCTGCAAGACCTCAAGACAGACACTAACATAGTGATCCTCCCAGCGGACAAGGGCAACACAACAGTCGTTCTGGACAGACGGGACTACGAATAGAAAATATCCACCTTACTCTGCAGTCAAGAATATGCGAAATTGAAGAAGGACCCCACAACAACTACCCAAGCAAGGCTAAACAAAACATTGAAAGAAGTATTCGAAAAACACCCCACCTTCCGAAACCTCTACCTTCAGTTACTGAGCACCAACGGATCGGCTCCAGCATTCTACGGCCTGCCCAAAGTCCTAAAACCTGGGATCCCTTTGCGCCCGATTGTCGACTTCCGGTGTTCGGTGTTCCCCTCTTCGCTCGTTGTCAGAATACCTTCACAAACAAATATCTCCAATCGCAGGAAAACACCAACCCATATCCGTCATTCCAGTCACTTCATCGAACTGGGGTCCCAAGCCACCATTGAGGCCGACGAATGCCTTGTCTCCTTCGACGTGGTGTCCCTTTTCACAAACATCCCCGTGAAGCTTGCGGTGGCCGCTACCCGTGACGCCCTACAACGCGACGACACACTCAGCGCATGAACCCCGATGAGTGTAAATGATGTGTGCCGCCTCCTGGAGTTGTGCCTATCAAACACATACTTCTCGTCAAACGGGGAATTTTACCGACAAGTGAAAGGAACACCAATGGGAGCATCCATCTCTATCGTCATGGCCAATTTAACAATAGAACACGTCGAACAACGAGCCCTCTACTCATTCCACCCGATACCAAAGATTTTCCTCAGATACGTCGACGACTGCTTCGCCGTCATCAAAAAATCTGAGACTCAAAATTTCCTTCATCATTTAAACTCTGTAGAACATGACATTCAGTTCACGCTAGAGGTGGAACAAGAAAACTCCATGCCGTTTTTGGACGTCCTCGTGTCCCGAAACGACAATACCCTTCAATTCTCCGTATACCGCAAACCAACCCACTCAGGCCTGTATCTCCACTTCTCTTCGAACCACCCGACAGTTCATAAAGCATCAGTGGTGAAGACGCTGTTCAGAAGAGCTGAGACACACTGCAGCACAGAACTTGACAGAAAAACAGAACAACGCACGATGTTCAAAGAACTCATCAAGAACGGCTACCCAAAAGACTTAATTCAAAAACCATGCGACGTCAAAAACGCAACATTCGTCAAGAAATCAACGCACAAAAACCAACGCCACTACCAAAATACGTCACTTTACCTTATGTCGGAGGTGTCAGTTATAAGTCATAACACAGATAAGTCATAAGTGTACCAAGGATATCAATAGCAGAAACCAAGAAAAACAATGTATAGCCTTAAGTTTAACAAAGGGCAACCATGTCCACACCATCAGCCGAACCAAGGCGCAGCCAAGGGTATTGCTTTCGCAATCTTCCAGGCATAACCAAGCTAAGCCTTTTTGAACTCCTAATTTTTTAGTCATAAATATGTATATGATTGCCGAAGGAGTGTCCGGAGAGCCGCGAAAACATAAACAATGGAAACTTTTCAGAAACAAACAATTCAATGAACTTGTGAAAATCGTACCTTCGGGGGCCATTAAGGACAGTTAAATGGTGATGACGGCCCCGTTGAGCTTCTCGATGACGCACCGCTATTGAATCCCGAACTCAATCAGAAAGAGCAGAACACTTGCAGAAAAAAAAACCACATGCCGCCGGTTGGACACCCGAAATCACGACCTCTGAATTTCACAAAGTTGAACAGGATGGGTTCGTATTCCACCGACGACATGTCGTTACATCAGGTACATTTCCAGAGTCTCAGAAGCCACAGGTACACCTAGTGAAAACGCTGTGCCCTCGTGGCTGTCAGCCTATAACAAAGAACTCTTTTTCAATAACCTGGAGTCATTATTCTACACAAAAGATATCATACACACTACCAACACTTTTAAATTTGTTTCTGAAATCAAGTCGATATTTATATAACTGATGTCACTATCAACACTCACTCATCTACTTAAATAATAAGCTTATTATAATATATATATTTAATTTTATATATATATATATATATATATATATATATATATATATATAACTGACGTACGAGCTTTACGTTAACACTTTGTCACTCAATCTTTCTTAAATAATTGAAGAGCGTTTTTCAGGTAATTTGTGTTTTTGCGTTTATTTTTTGTGCAAATTTCACATGTGGTCAATTGCTATGTATATCTCCTGCTCAATGGCTGTTTGCCTTGTAAAGGAGGCTTCGGGCTCTAGTCAAGTCGCTTGCCTCTAAAGCGACTTTTATTCGCAGTCTCCTCCATCACTGATAGAAATAAAGAAGTTATTATTATTATTATTAAACGACCAGAACTTCGATCATCAGGCTGCAGCTTGAACAGCAAAAGACCAGTCATGTAATTTATATAACCAAGTAGTTCTTGTTAGAAAAGAATAAAAAAACGTAGAGAAAGTTTCCCTTCACAGCCCTTGTCCTGAGGTACGCAATCCACACAAGGGTAGATTACGACTCGGGGAAAAAATATAGTACAAGAAGCAAGCATCGTCATAGTAGGGTACTATGTTAAAAGATTCAGAGAAGACATCGTCAAGTTCGCGAAGTGATCGTAAATGGCCATCAATGTCTGTGGGTTTCCTGTAAATCATAACAGCATACCGCCCCCATTCTGCCCTACACACGCCCCTCTCCTTTGTGTCTTACCCTTGGCCAAGTGCGATTTATACACACACATAAAATACAGAATATGTGGTAAGAGGTGAGGCTTAAATATCTGCACATTCACCGATTCGTACAAGACAAGCACAACAACCAAAGAATGTGCAGCGCATCACTGTACAAGACGCGGCTCATTCCTTCAGAAGAACTCAAAGCACTGCTATACTCCCAAGTAAAACCTTGCGGAATATGAATAATGAATCCAAATAGCGCCACTGGACATCCCCAGGTTCCCAGGTGGTAACTCAAATGGCAGCTTACATGCAGCATTCAGGCGTAGCGAACCGGAATTCAGGGGTAAGTGCCCTCCTCTGCCTGTGTTTCGACTTCCGCAGACGAAAATAGGATAGAAACATAAAATAAATGGGAAAAGAAACATAAGAATATTCTATATTCTACTCTCATCCTTTTTCTACCAGCCTTTCTCCGTGACAACATACGCACTACCACTTCCTTCTCCCACGGTTCTTCATGGTACAACGAGCGAACGAGCCTTTGTTTACAAGAGATTCGCCGGTTGTATGGGAGCGGGTTTTGTGCGCCCTATGACGTCACTGCCGTTATTCTCCGCGTCTTCCTAAATGGAGCGACAAATTCCCGCGCTGTTTGTCTCGGCCGCGGTGCATTTGTACACTCTTTGGGCGCCATTGCTGCAATAACCTCACAGCCTTTTCAATATACTGTTGAAAAATGTTTCGCGAAAGCCAGCAAGGAAAATAGGAAGAAAGCAAAGGACAGGGCGTTTCTGAAGCGAGACTTTAAAGTGCACTGTGCAAACACGGGAAGATTGGTAAACTTGTTTAATAGAAAGTTCGGAGAATAAACAGCGGCAAATCTCGACCCTCGGGGCATGTCTGATAGGCACCCAGTTTAGAAGAGGAGAAAATTATATTGTTTTCAGGAAAAACAGCAAGAGTATTACACAATTAATGGTCACACGAGAAACACAAGGAAGCAAGAAAAGCTCTTTACGGTATTTATTTTACATAGATTGTAGTGAGTGTTTTGGCGTAAAATGTTTTTTAGCTTAAAAAGAGGTCCTCTGTGTGTGGAGGGACCCTTAGTCCAGGGCTCCTATGGCTCTCACTGTAAGCCGGACCCAGTGCACCAGCTCCCGCTGGTTTTACAGGCTAAAGCTTGTCATCGAGGCCTCCCTCTGGTCGGGTTGTGGTTGGGGATAACTGAGATTGCTGAGCATGTCCATGGGGTGTGACATATTGTGGGAAAGGCGTCACAGGGTGTGCATTTCGTGGGGTAGGGTGTGTGATGTATGTCTCCATGCAACCGCTTCCTCCCTCGTGAGGACTGTGTGGAGGGGTCAGGTCTGGCGGTTGGCCTATGGTGTCGAAGAATAGCGGTATACTGTCGGAGCACCGTTTCTGGGGATCGTGAGCCGTAATGAGAGACTCGGTTCCCGTAAGCTCGGGCGATAGCTTGCGTTCGCTGTTTCCACGGAGAGACGCGTGACCAGTTGTTCAATAAAGAACAACGCCGAATAATTACTCTTGCGTGCTCTTCAGGATGTGATGTGCGGCGGTGGAAACTGTTCCCTTGCTTTTTGGGAGTCGGCGACGGGGTAGGCTCTTTCTCCCTCCATATTGGAGACAACTTTGAGCGCAATAGCTTCCTCTTCGGCCTCCAAAGTGCTCGTGGTACGTATGGTGGCTGCGGTTACTTCCTGCAGTGTATGATTAGCTACACTGGCCGTCTGTGCCGACCGCGACGCGTAGTGCGCCGCGTCGGTGTATCTCACGTTGAGTAGATTCCCGCGCCCTCGCATAAAAAGTGTTGCTCGCGAGCCTCTCCGGCTTGCGTGGATTTTATGGTCCATGTTTTGGAGGCGATTGCAGGCGCTTGAGTGTATCCTGCCGATTTTGTGCTAATGCAGAGTAGGCCTTCTTTCTTTCGTGTCCCACAGTTCCAAACGCGATCGCGGTGGAAAGAAAGTCTCGTACAATTCCGTAGCTTTTCGTGTGCCATGGTGCGTAAACGGTTATAAGGTAATTAAGAATCAGACATCAAGCGTGGTAGGTGTTAAACAAATAAAACAACCGATCTTTCTACTCAAACACTGCCTTCTTGGTAACTCATAAATAAGTTAACAGGATATAATGTTTTCTTTCATCGTAATATTTGTTGCCGTGAGAAGCGTTTTGTGGTTAAGAACCAAAAACGGTACCATGATGCTGACATCATATTTAAGTGGTGAAACACCACAAAAACAGGCAGCCTATCTGTGCACTTAGAGCGAGGAAATGACTATAAAACCCTGTAATAAAGAGCACCAGTCCGGTATCTAGTTAATTTAGTCGCGCGGATCACTCAAAGTAAACACTCATCTTGCTTAAATTTCACTTTGATTAAGCGCTAGATCAACGGACTCTTCCAAACATGCGGGTTTCCTTTACTCTCAGCGGATCACTAATGAACAACATGTGAAAGGTGTGCCGTCCGAGCGAAGCGCAGTAAGGTATTACTCTGTCACTTTGTTAAAATAAATATATTCCTTCAACTTCTTTTGTAAAACATCAGAGAATATAACGAATCTTTTACAAGATATAAACAGTACTCTACAGTCTCCTGAACATCACGCATGTATACTACTGTATATACTTGACTAAGAGCCACACTTTTTTCTCGACCTTCGCTCTGTGTAGCCCTTACAAAAAAGCAGCAATGTTTTAGCAATTTTGGTGCTACATTCTGGGACAAATGCCTTATTGTACAATAGAGTCTTATGCTATGCATGACGCCTTGTAGTGGATAACTTCAAGGTTCTTCGTCGCTTTCGCTCTCGAAGGTGGTCGGACCGGGTCCCTCACCACCCTAGCAAATGATGTCACATTCGGTTAGATTCATTTCATTCTAAACAACAGTAAACCATAGAAGCTTTAAAAACAGTATCCGGGAATACCGCACGATAGTAATTCAAAATCGAGGAGCAGACGAGCTGAATGAATGGTATTCTTAGCCGTCCTGTCAGCGTTACTTCGAGTTCGACATTCGCCGTCCACACCGACAGAAATCACCTGAATTCCACTTTAAATGGCACACAGCTGCCCAACTGCGCATACTGGAAATTGATAATAATGATAGCAGAAGGTATTTGTCCTCAACTAGCCGCTGCAGTAGAGAAATTAGGGCTGCCTGCTTGTGTATATGTGTATTCGACGGGCTACCGCAAGGAAGCTACTAGACAAAAAGCTAAGACCCTATGACGAATTGTCATTAAATTTGTCTTGATGTCTTCGTTTTCGTCCTGCGTGGTTTCCTAGAGGTAGCGCGTCCAATACACCAGTATGTAAAACCAACTAGCCCCTATTGTCGTATTGCAGCGGCTAGATGACGAGAGCTGCCTGCTGCTATCTTTATTATCATATTCCAGCATGCAGCGATGAGAAGCTGTGTGCCATTGAAGCAGAATTAAGACGCCTGTATTCGGCATGGATGGCCACGGTGG
Organism: Amblyomma americanum; assembly: GCA_030143305.2. NCBI lineage: Eukaryota > Metazoa > Arthropoda > Arachnida > Ixodida > Ixodidae > Amblyomma > Amblyomma americanum. Next base: position 44,868 of record JARKHS020004130.1, read on the forward strand.
ATATTATGTGACGTCAGACTTCTCTCTCAAAAAGTGGGATCTAGAGAAGCTGCACATGAGCACAAGGAAATCCGTGAAATAAACCTTGAGGTTCAATAAGCGCATCTCAAACTGCCGACTAATGAGGCTCACCGTCCACCACACTGTGGAGAAATTAACTAAGACACACTGAAGTCAAGTCATCGGATTCTCATTCACTACAACAGGAAGAAAGCTTGTTGCGACACTCAGAATACCATTCCTCCGGTTAAGAGGTTGATAGCGGACATACAACCAAAGATGAGAACAAAAATTCACGTTGGCTCCACCCCCAAGAATAGGCATCCTACTTACAACAAGGGCAGAAGAGAAGCTAGAGCAAAATGCAATTGAAAGAACTGGAATTCATCTCCACGAACAATGTACACTGACGCACGCGGACCAGATGATGGCATTTTTACTACTGAAGCTTCCGAACAAGGAGGCAGACTACTGCGGGTTGATCCTGAGGCAGTCGTGCCTTCAGTACGCTCAAACCGTGTACAGAAACTACATCAAGGGTCGGGTCCATGAGTGGGCCACTCGGATCCTCAAGGACACGAACTTGGAATCAGCACTCATAATGTGGCTCCTGAACAACAAAGGGAACTGGAGCAATCAACTGGCCTATGACCTCGCACATGAAGTACTGTTCCGAGCACTATTGCACAGTTAACAGAAACATGATGTATCACTCTACAATAATGCATTAATCCTACATCACTAGAGCTTAGAACGAAGAGAATGTCCCAAATCCTCTACAGAGTTAAACAAGGACGTGGAAATAACAAAAACTTGAAAAGAAACCAACGCGTATCACACCCCAAAATCACTACACAACTGGTATCCAGAAGTTTACAGGGAAGCAGGTCGGCTCTGTGGAGATATTACGGATATCTAAGATATGCTACAGGCCTGCCTTACCAGTGGGAGGTCACGCCGCTCAACGTAGGCACAGCGGCACAGAAATGGCTCGTAAACAGCGCTGCTCTAGAAGCTTCGACGAATAGAAACCTGAAGCAGGGGTTCCAAGCATGGGGTTAAAAATTAGTTCGGTAAATAAACACTTCGAACAAAAGCATTGTATTGTAGTCTTAATTTCTCCTCATGTAGTTTCACAATAGTAGTGTGTCAAAAATATTAGCATCACAAGGCGTTTGCTTTGCTCGAAAGTACACGCCCAATAAAACATGGGGTGTCAGGAAGGGAGACACGATATCTCCAGTAATACTCGCAGCGTATTTCCACGAGGTATCCAGGAAACAGGACTGAGGAAAGTTGGGGATAAAAGCTAGGGGTAGCGGGACAAAACACGACGCAAATTTGGTCTTCATGGTTTCATTTGTATTATTCGCAGCTATTAAAAACAAATATCGCCGAGTTATTTCCAGCCGTCCTGGCCTTACCCCCCCCCCCCCCCATGAAATGTGAAAACGCTTGTTGGAAGGTAATAGAGGTAAACTTATACATTTCGAAACTTTCAAAACGACCCATTTTGTACCACCCCGTGGACAAAATGGAGCATGGCTCAGACCAAAATCAGACGGAGATCAAAACTAACTCAGCCTCTCAATGAAGGCACATGAACTTCTCTATCCAGAGATATCTAGGCCATCTTTTCAGACTTTTTAGAATGATAAGCACACTGCCCAACCGGACTCGGCACTGTTTTCTTCTATGACCCGTAACATACTAGGCAGTCCCACAGCCAAGCTACCGATTTTTTTTTATTTCCTGGATGAGTCAAATTTTTTGTTTTGCTGGATAATCTATTCGTCTTCCAATAATGCCTGTTGGATGGACAAGTGTATTGTTTAGACTTGCAGAGCGTCAGCTTAAGGTTTTGTGATTGTAGGCCAGACCGAAAAAAGCTTGCCACATTGTCAGTAGCTGTTCTGGGTGGCAGGAAAGACTACGACGCTGAGGTTTGCAAGACGTTATATGGAGTTCCTATTTTTTGTATTCTTTCATTTTCTCCACACCTCTGTATAGTTCGCCTTTGGGAACACCGAGACTGTTGATGGAATCAGCGTGGGTAGCTTCGCCCCAGAACATTTCAATGCGAAAGCCTTTAATGGCAGATGCTCCGTCCGTCCGTGCGTGCGTCCGTCCATCCGTTACGCTCTTGCGCCCATGGCTTCCGAGATCACCCGCCCGGCGCTAGTGCCGGCGAATAATCTTGGAGGCCATGTTGCACCATTGGAAGTTCACCAGGCATGCCCGAGGTGGCGCCACTGGCGCATGGGCGGCGCCCGCGCCGGACGCTTCGAAGCTGTCGACCACGTCGGGTGCAGCACAACCTCCCTCCTATCGCTCGCTTCAATGGAGTCTCAGAATGCGGGCAAACGCAAGTACTCAATTAACATCTTAAGCACACATCAGTGACACAAGCAGCAACACCGCGCTAAAGGCTTTCGCCTCACCGCACTTTAGGTCAACATAGTGCCCCCTTGAATTTTTTCACCTATTCTGCGCGCAAGTCGGCATTCATTGTTTTACTTTAGTGCCTTAGACTATCCTCAATAAGTACCGAGTCGATCACACTTGTCTAGGGTTCTCGAGCCCTGCATTCAGGTGGAAACAAAGTGAAATTATAAAATAGGTATTGGCTTTCATTGATAATACTTGCGCTGGACCGCAGCCTAATATTCACGTGAAACGCACACGCACCAGCGCCTTGCCATCAGCCAAGCAACTGCGCTAAGATTTAACTTCATTCGCTCTTCAGCACACCGCTTGAGCGTTGTAGACAAGTGTGATCGACCCTGTACTCAACGTTTTATTAAGTCCGCCCCGCACGTGTAAAGTTAGCAGCCGTCACCACATTAATACGCCCTCGTGAACACTGCCCCCAACACGAGCACCCGGGACTGCTACGTGGAATTTCAGACTTCAACGGCCATGGAGAGGAGGGCACGGGGGGGACGCTGAGAAAATTCTGATGCGCAAGCTCGCGATGACATCCGCAAAGGCGACGCCGAAAGCGCCAGACGCAAGAGAAGGACGGAGCATGATTGTAGCACTCAAGAGTTGGCACCCCACTACGACGACAACCAGCTCGGCTCCGACCCGCCTTCGTGGCTAAGTAGTAAGTGCGCTCGACTACTGAGCAGGAGGACCCAGAAAAAAAGCCGCAGCGGCGATATTTCGATGGATGCAAAACTGAAAAGACAACCGCGTGCCGTGCCGCTGTTAAAATTATTCCAGAGCTGTTCTCAACGGCTCCTCTTCCGCACTCTCCAATGGTGGCCAACGAGAAGTGAACGCTCCAGCGCCAGGCAACGCCTAGGTAATGAACAGCGTTGAATATTCATTTCTAATGCACTCAAGCACCGCTGTGGGTTGATTACACAAAGTGTAGGTGATTGACTCCATACGGTCAGGATGATAACACAAAGTGAACTTATAGAGGATCGTACGAACACGCCAAAAATCATGAAGACGCAGAAAATACAGGAAATACACTCGATCCAGTAGACCGGCAGACAAGTGCGAAAACGGAGCCAGCCTACTCTTGCTGAAAGTTTTGCGTTCTGATACAGGACGGACTGTAGCGCATTAGTTGCTTTAAAAAACCACTGCTATTTCGGCATCACAGCTCAAGTAACAATTGTGCTCAACATGACCGGAATTTTGTACTCCTCTTATTCCACAAGTGTTTATATCAAATGTCACAAAAAAAACACTTTAATGCATAAATGCTCCGTATTTAAGGACATCACTGCTGATGGGTACAAAGAAACAACAGCAACAAAAAAAATTTAGAGGAGACAAGAGCTCCACCTTATGGACAAGAAAAAAACGAAAAATTGAAAATTGGTTTTGAGGAAAGGAAAGGACGCAGCAACTGCCTCAAATATATCTGTGGATACCTGAGCCGCGCCGTAAAGGAAGGAATAAAGAAGTAGTGGTAAGTGGTTTTATTAAAATAATAGTAAAAAGGAAGGAAAAATTTTTGTTAGCCACGGCATCTGCCATTGATACTGAACCACCTGAGACACATCTCATCGCCCCGGGAAATCAAGGTGCGCTATATACGTGCGGCAGGACGCCCAGAACACCCTCGTCGGCTCGGCGACGGCGACATCTGACGCCCAAGAGTGCGTGGTTGTGACAGAGCGCGTCGGTGGTGTTGACACGACGGTGGGCACTGTCTATATGCGTCCAGCTGTCGCGTGGAACGCGCTGTGTTTTCGTGCTGTGTCTTCGTGCTGTGCCCCGCGCCAAATCATCTGTGGTGATTTTAACGCCCACCACAGTGCGTGGGGCAGTGCGTGCCACTCCGCGCGTGCAGACGACCTGCACGACGCAGCAACGCAGCTGGGACTCACCCCCTTGAACACCGGCGATCCAACGTTTCGACGACGAGGAACAACCGGCTCCTGCATCGACGTTGCCTTCGCATCCAGAGGCATCGAGGCGACATGGCGCCAATCACCATCTCTCTGGGACTCAGATCATTACTCCATACTAATCGAACCCACTGATATGGAGGCGCGCCAAAAAGGTACTTACCTACTCCATTACCAAATGGAGTGTGTTCAGGCGGGCGGCCGACGAGGCGGCGGCCACTGGCGCAGATTTCTTTTCAAGTCTAGTCCGAAGCGCTCTCGCAGCCACCCAACGAGCAGAGGTAAGGGCAGGGCAGCACACACCTGATATGAAGCTGCTCAATCTGCGCGAGAAGAGAGATCGCACTGAGCGACGGGCGCGACAGACTGACAGAGCCGCCGACTGAACTGTCTACAACCGCTTGGTACGCAGCAGCGCGCCACCACGCCAACAAGCTATACCGCCGGCAGTGGGATTCACTATGCCAAAGAATGGAGGAAGATGTCGGCTCGCGGAGACTTTGACAGCCCGCGGCGCATCACCGAACCACAGGCAAAGCGTAAACCGCTAGCCTACTTCGCAATCTCCAGCGGGCTCAGCTTTGAAGAGTTGGCAGAGCGGTTTGCCGATCGGTTCGCGCCGCCCAGCCCCGCAAACGCAGTTAACACAGTTCCTCAGAGCCCCAGAAGCGACGCCAGTTCCTCGCCCGACACCTCGGAAGGTCCAAGGTCCGTTCACTGCGGCGGAACTGAACAATGCGCTGCAGCGCTGTCGCCGCCGCTCGGCACCCGGACCGGACGGGATGGCATACCAGATGCTGCGAAGCCTGAATGCGCAGACACGACAGATCCTCCTGCAGCAGATAAAACTTGTGTGGGAACGCGGGGAGCTACCGGAGGATTGGCGAACCGCGGTCGTTTGTCCCATCCGAAAGGCAGGGCGCCCACCTACGGAGCTGAGCGGATACCGGCCAGTGGCATTAACATCGGCGGCAGGTAAGCTCATGGAGCATATGGCTCTGCAGCGTCTGAACGAGCGGGCTGTGGAGGCTGATTTGTTTGACGAGCAACAAATGGGTTTCCGTGGGATGCGGTGCACGGCTGATTCTATATCGGACGTTGTTACAGCACTGGAGCATTCCAGGGCGGCTGGCAAGGTTGCGCTGCTGCTACTACTGGACGTCTCGGGCGCTTTTGAGAACGTTCACCGCGCCCCAATTCTCGCGGTGCTTGAGGGGGTCGGTGTCAGTGGGCGACTTTTGCGATACGTTCATAGCTTCCTGAGCGGGCGCACCATGCGCGTACGAGTAGGTGTAAGCTCTCCAACCCTCGCCCGGTAGACGTGGGTGTGCCGCAGGGCTCGGTCTTATCACCATTTCTGTTAATTGTGGCCATGTCGGTGGCCCTGGCCTGCCTCCCCACGAGCGGCCGACACCATGTGTACAGGTCCCTATATGCAGACGAAATAGCTCTGTGGTGCCGGGGACCACCGGGCGAGGCGTTCCGCGTGCGGGGGTGCCTTCAGGGAAGCCTGACCGCAATCGATGCCAGCTTGCGTGGCCTTGGTCTGCCGCTGAGTGCGGGCAAATAGGTGGCCATGGCCTGCGTTTCGCGCTCGCGCGCGCACCTTGCGCCACTGTCACTGGACGGGACTCCGATTCCTTGGCGTAAATCGGTGCGCTACCTTGGCCTGGACATCGACTGGCGCCTTTCCTTCCGCCCCGCGGCGACCGAGGCCTGTTTGCAGAATGAAGAGGATCACCGCCGCTGTGCACAAGCTCACCGCTCGAGGCCAGGGCATCTCCCAGCAAGCCGCGCGTCGGCTATACAATCCCGCAGCTTTGAGGGCGGTGCTCTATGCGATGCCACTCGTCACGATGCGCAAGCCGTGCTGGAATAAACTCGAGCTTCAGCACCGCAAGTCCCTGCGCGTGTGCCTAGGCCTGCCCAAAAGCTCGCTGTGCGCCGCAACGTTGGCCGAGGCAGGAGCGTGGCCACTTGATCTCCAAGCAGCGCGCCGGGCACTGAATCACATCGACCGGCTTCACAGCGCACCGGACGGCGGCTCGCTGCTGCAGCGTATGCGCTCACACCCGCACCCACGAAAGGGCGCGGCGCTGCTCGAGTATGAGCAATTAACACAAGGCTCACCCCCTAGGCCTCCTGCGCGCCCTGGCCTACTGCCTCGGAGGTACAGCGAGAGGTCGTCGGCATCGCGGGAAAGCGGAGAACACCCCTCTGTGCTCTGCAGCAGATGGCCAGAGCCGTCATACACGAGGAGCTCCAGGACCATCTCCTTGTGTATACCGACGGCTGAGTGACCCGCGACAGCTGGTCCCTTGCTGTGGCGGCTACCATCCCCGCTCTGCGACTGCACAGACCGGAACACGAAACCTTCCTGGGCTCCTCCACCACGGCGGCGCTGATGGGGATCCGGCTCGAGCTGGACCTGCTGCTCACCCTCAGCCCTCCGCCACTCAGGAGTGCTCTGCTGTGCGACTCCCGCGCCGCCCTCAGCCGCCTGCAATCTAACGGCCGCGGTACCCCACTAGGGCGGGAAATTCGCTCCCGCATAGAGCGCCTCGCGCAGAAAGGATGTGCCGTGCGTGCACAGTGGGTGCCCGGTCACTGCGGCATCGCCGGCAACGAGGAAGCTGACGACCTCGCGACCGCTGCACACCAACTGTCTGTCAGCGATCTGCCCCTTGGGCTGGAGGGCGTGCGTGCGGCCATCCGCGACCATCTCCGAAAGCAGCACCCCGACCCACGCATCACAGGAGGTGATCGCATCGACAGTATCACTGGATATCGCGCACTTACACGGTCACAACGTCCAATGATCCTCCGCGCGCGCATTGGCTGCGTGTGGCCCGGGGAATGACGGGTGCGTCACAGAATCGCGACGAGTGATGTGTGTGACGGATGCGGTGCAGTGGAAACACTAGAACACCTACTCCTTCACTGTGCCGCGTTCCCTGATGTTCATCGCGATATGCTCGCGGCCTATAGGGCGCAGGGCATATTACCAGACTCCATCAAGACGCTATTGTGGCCGCAGTGCAGTGCGCGCACTCGTGAGCGAACTTCGGTGAACCTCTGTGCATTCCTCGATCACACGGGCTTGACGTCCCGCCTGTTCTCCGTCAGGTAGTAGACACGCAGTGACCGAACGCTCCGCGAGTTCTACCTTGAACGATTAATAACTGGACGCCCCACTCCAGTTGTAACCAACACAGTGCTGTGCGCGTCTGTTTTATTTCCTCTAAAATGAGCTAACCAAGCGCACAACCTGGACACATTTCTTATTGTATAAATTGTTTGTGTATATTACTTCTCACCCTACCCACTCTTCCTGTCCTCTCACCTCTTTCATTTAATTTCTCCATTCTGCCTGCTATCCTTTACTTCTGCTACCCCAGCTCAGATGCTTCAGTATCGATGGCAGATGCTGGGGCTAGCAAAACTCTTATCATTCCTATTTATTAATATTTTAATAAAAAACCACTGCCACCACCTGAGCTAGGGCAGCGAAAATAAATAATAGCAGGCAGAGGGAAAAATTAAATGAAAAGGGTGAGGGCAGAGGAAGAGAGGTGAGGGGGAAAAGTAATATACTCAAACTATTTACAGAGTGGGATAAAGAAGGGAGTGAAAGAAGAAAGGGACTAAGAGTTGCCTCATTGAAAGACTCCGAAAAAATTGAAGGAAACTTCTTTGCTTACGTGGAGGAGTGCGAAAGCATGGAACACTTTCTAGAACGCATTTTTTCTCCACGACACCAGTACACTAGCTGTTTATATTTAAGGGAAGACTTCAAGGGAGACGTTTATTCGAGCCCGCTGGCAAAGACGTGCTCTCAGGGAACAGCACCAAGCGATGACGATGGGGATGTACAGTGTATGAAAAGAGGATGAAGTCGCAGCCAGAGAGGCGACGACGGCGAAAGCGCATAATGTGCTCACAATATTTTTATTTCATTTTTATTTTTATCTCTTGTGTTTTCATTATTTCTTTTTGTTTTGTTTTATTATTGATTATCCCCTGTGTATTTTCATTTATTTTCCGTTTTATTGTTTGTATTGTTTTATTTTTATTTTATTAATTTACTTTTTAACGTCCAGGTGCTCTGTCGACGTCCGTGGCTATTCCAATTGATCAACCAAATGTTCCCCACAGTAAGATCTCTTCACACACTAACACAATCAAACTTTTGCATATTTATTTTAAGAGAACGGCGTAATCATGGAAAGAAAGTATTACTGACACGAAACAAGGGACATAACCATTTAATTCTTTTCCATCAATAATTTTCACCGCTTGGTGATGTTTAACGTGCACTGACATGGCACAGCACACGGGCGCCTTTCCGTTTCGCCTCCCTCGAAACGCGGCCACCGCGGTCGGGTTCTAACCCGGGTACTCCGGCTCAGTAGCCGAGCGCCTTACCCACTGATCCACCGCGGTGGGTTACGGGTATGACGCGATAGCATTACTATGTCCCTTGCGTATTAGTTTGCCGACAGGGTGATTCCCCACTTTACAGTACTATATGGCGGGGAGAGGTTATAAGAGCCCTGGCGCTATGGTGCAGTGGTTAAGTCCTGCGTCACTGCTCTCGTTTGTGGCTGTTTCAAGCACAGGCACTGGTGGGGCTTGTGAGTCTCCAATTGCTCTACGAGAATTTTGTCGCGAACAGTCATTGATTTAACCGCCAGCTTGCAACGGTGAGTAGTTTGCTCCGAATCTGATGGGCAGATTGTACCGGCCACAATGGCCGCGTTTTGATGGCACCGACTAGGTGGCAACCGGGCCGTTGCTTTTAAAGAGAAAGCTTTTTACGGGCCGCCAATTTGCGATTTCGCCGTAGCAGTGCTCCCAGGAGGCACATGACGTCACAACGCGCGCCTCGCCGCGGATATTTCTCTTTTTTTCTCTCGCTTCCTCGTGACTACGGCGCATGCGCCACTAGTAGCTCTCGGCCACAGGTGTGCGGCTGCTGGGCAGCGCTGCGCCTTTCCTCAAAATCCAACTTTCAATTTTAATAATAATTAATGATTGGTTTTCGGGGAAGAAAAATGGCGCAGTATCTGTCTCATATATCGGCGGACACCTGAACCACGCCGTAAGCGAAGGGATAAAGGAGGGAGTCAAATGAGAAAGGAAGAAAAAGGTTCAAGTTTCAGTTTCCTCTTCTTTCCCTCCCTTCTTTATCCCTTCCTTTACGGTGCGGTTTGGGTGTCCACCGAGTAAGTGAGACAGTTACTGTGCCATTTCCTTTCCTCAAAAACCAAACAAAACAAGTGAGTAGACGGCGTTCATAGAGTTCATCGGCGTCGACAACTTTGCAAAGGCTGTTCATTTTCACGAAAGTAAAGGCGCACAACCGGCTCCGTGGGTCAGTGGAGAGCTCAATCTCGCTTTCATGTGCGCGGCGTTGGTGTCCAACTGCGAAAGCCTGCTTTGATTGCTTTCCGCACACTGGATAGGCAGCGCACCCTCCTCTCCCACCTTAGGAGGTGGCATGCAGCTAATGGTTGATCCCGAGAGATTGATCACCAAATGAACGCTGCGGCCTAGCTATTGCTTCAGCACCGCATGTCAGCCACAACGCTGTCAGCGCTAATGGATTCAGGCCACATCTCACTCACCCCCGCCACTTGATCCAGAGCAGGAATGAGGCGTCAGCTTATCCAGGGAGTCATCCGCCCTTCCTTTGCCCAAAGCCGTCCCCGCCTAGAACATTGTCAAAGCCAAAGAACCCAGTAAAAGCCGACATCTTTCGCTTTATGTATGCTGGATTAGCTGAGCTAATCCACATTAATTTTTGGCTCACAACGACGACGGCGGAATTTCTACAGACGGGAGCATCGGGTTAGAACTCTGGGGACGCTTAAGTCACCTTAAAAGTAGACTGCGATTTCGTTATGTTTCAAATCTGTCGCAGCAGCTTGTGTTGCAACTTCTGTGCGTGTATGCGCCCGTTTGTTTGCAATTTTAGGTCCATGAACTACAAAATCCACACGATTAGTAAACACAACCCTACAAAGCCTAAACCACGATTCTAATTGAACATTCGGACTGACGAGAACAGTAAAACTGGGCGAGTTGGAATATATTCATCTTTAAGTAGCGCGAAACACAGGACAAGAGGAAGAAACATAAGACGACACGAGCGCTCGTGTCGCCTCAGTGTTTTGGCACTCAGCTGCAGCACGAAAAACGCGGGTTTGACCCTGGCCGTGGCGGTCGAATTTCGATGCAGGCGAAAATTCTCTTTTTTTCAATTCTAGAGGCCCGTGTACTGTACGATGTCAGTGCAGGTTAAAGAACCCCAGGTGGTCGAAATTTCCGGAGCCCTTCACTGCGGCATCCTTCATTGTCTCAGTCGCTTTGGGGCGTTAAACCCCCATAAATCAATCAAATATTCTGACTGCTAGCTGCATAACCAAGTAACCTCTACCGTTGCAAGTGCCAACCTTTCCATAAATCACATTTATTTACGGCTCCCTACGGCTCCTGCGCGCCCTGGCCTGCTGCCTCGGAGGTACAGCGAGAGATCGTCGGCATCGCGGGAAAGCGGAGCACACCCCTCTGCGCTGTGCAGCAGCTGGCCAGAGCCGTCATACACGAGGAGCTCCAGGACCATCTCCTCGTGTACACCGACGGCTCAGTGGCCCGCGACAGCTGCTCCCTTGCTGCGGCGGCCACCATCCCCGCCCTGCGACTGCACAGCCAGCAACACGCAACCTTCCTGGGCTCCTCCACCACGGCGGAGTTGATGGGGATCCGGCTCGGGCTGGACCTGCTGCTCACCCTCGGCCCTCCGCCGCCCAGGAGTGCTCTGCTGTGCGACTCCCGCGCCGCCCTCAGCCGCCTGCAATCTAACGGCCGCGGTACCCCACTAGTGCGGGAAATTCGCTCGCGCATCGAGCGCCTCGCGCAGAGAGGTTGTGCCGTGCGTGCACAGTGGGTGCCCGGTCACTGCGGCATCGCCGGCAACGAAGAAGCTGACGACGTCGCGACCGCGGCACACCAACTACCTGCCAGCAATCTGCCCCTTGCGCTGGAGGACGTGCGTGCGGCCATTCACGACCATCTCCGAAAGCAGCACCCCGACCCACGCATCGCGGGAGGTGAGCGCATCGACAGTGTCACCGGCTGTCGCGCACTTACACGGTCGCAACGTGCAATGATCCTCCGCGCGCGCATTGGCTGCGTGTGGCCCGGGGAACGACGGGTGCGGCACGGAATCGCGATGAGTGATGTGTGTGACGGATGCGGTGCAGTGGAAACACTAGAACATCTGCTCCTTCGCTGCTCCGCGTTCGCCGATGCTCGTCGCGATATGCTCGCGGCCTATAGGGCACAGGGCATACTACCAGACTCCATCAAGACGCTATTGTGGCCGCAGGGCAGTGCGCGCACTCGTGAGCGAACTTTGGTGAGCCTCTGTGCATTCCTCGAACACACGGGCTTGACGTCCCGTCTGTTCTCCGTCAGGTAGTTACACGCAGTGACCGAACGCTCCACGAGTTCTACCTTGAACGATTAATAACTGGACGCCCCACTCCAGTTGTAACCTACACAGTGCTGTGCGCGTGTGTGATTTAATTCCTCTAAACTGAACTAATCACGCGCACAACCTGGACACATTACTTATTGCGTAAATAGTTTGTACATATTACTTCTCCCCCTGTCCTCTATTCCTGTCCCCTCACCTCTGTCATTTCATTTCTCCATTCTGCCTGCTGTCCTTTATTTCCGCTGCCCCAGCTCAGGTGCTTCAGTATCGATGGCAGATGCCGGGGCTAGCAAAAATCTTTTCCTTCCTTTTTACTATTATTTTTAATAAAACCACTACCACCACCACCACCCTGGCCGGCGGTCGAATTTCGATGGAGGCGAAAATTCTCTTTTTTTCAATTCTAGAGGCCCGTGTATTGTACGATGTCAGTGCAGGTTAAAGAACCCCAGGTGGTCGAAATTTCCGGAGCCCTTCACTGCGGCATCCTTCATTGTCTCAGTCGCTTTGGGGCGTTAAACCCCCATAAATCAATCAAATATTCTGACTGCTAGCTGCATAACCAAGTATTCGCTACCGTTGCAAGTGCCAACCTTTCCATATATCACATTTATTTTTTGATTATTGATTTCGATTCTCGATCTAGGTTTCCGTCTAGGCAGTAGGTTGCTCGCAACCCAGTGGCAGGTTGTGATGACGCTACAAGGTCACGTAACCTCTCTCGACTTTGCATTATATAACTACCACCTGCCACATTGTGCAGTTTGCGCACTATGCGGTGATGACGTCGCGACATTACGTCACCTCTCTCTACCAATCAGGAAATTATACCTCGGACACTAAAGGTGATTTGGTGTGACGACAGCTCTTGATGGTTTCATGTTAAGTCAACAAAAGCTTGGGGCGAAATCTTTCAGGATTAGCATGTCCCCTCAAAGGCCTGGCACGAGGAAATGTCGCCTAAGAAATGCGCCTTTAGGAAAATGAAGTGTGCGGAAGGCGAAAATTTTGCACAGTGGAGCGAGACCGAAAACGAACTAGCCACAAGCAGGAGAACGGGCGAAACACAAAGACCGCGGGAGAAACCGGAATTAAGCCATTTTTTTTGCAATGCCACCCGCCAAGGGCAGGGAAGGGGGTGCTTGTGGCGGAAAAAACTTCCAAAAAAAACGGAACAATAACGGCGCGAAAAGACGGCACCGAAAAACAACCCTATAAAGGCACGAACAGCCCGCCATAGTCACAACAGCAAAAATTGGAGGGGACGCATAAGCTCCGCCTTAACGGTATGAAGCGATAGTGTCAACGCGTTTATGCTCATGTATGCAGAATTGGACATTGTCCACTTAATTTATAGGACCCTGGGAGTCCTCATAGCACACCTTGCGCAGTGGTGCAGCGGTTAAGCGATGTGAGACTGCCCAGCGACAGCACGCGCTCCCACTGGTGGGGCTTGTTCGACACATGTTCCTACTTCCGAGAAACCTCTCGCGACCAATCATTAATTTAAATACGAGCTGCCTCGGTGGTCAGTTTGGTCACAATCCAGTGGGCAGGTTTTGATGACGGCACCAGCGTATGTCATACTTGAGGGGGCCCATTAGGTTGCTCCTCCGGAGATTTTTTCATAACGTCGGCGATGACGGCGCCGTATTTTCTGCAGAAGGAGAGCATTAACGCTGTTAATAAGAATGGAACAAACCTTGCACCGAAGACCGCAGGAGAAAAATAATAATAATTGGTTTTTGGGGAAAGGAAACGGCACAGTATCTGTCTCATATATATCGTTAGACACCTGAACCGCGCCGTAAGGGAAAGGATAAAGGAGGGAGTGAAAGAAGAAATGAAGAAAGAGGTGCCGTAGTGGAGGGCTCCAGAATAATTTAGACCACCTGGGGATCTTTAACGTGCACTGACATCGCACAGCACACGGGCGCCTTAGCGTTTTATCTCAATAAAAACGCAGCCGCCGCGGTCGGGTTCGAACCCGGGAACTCCGGATCAGTAGTCGAGCGCCCTAACCACTGAGCCACCGCAGCGGGTCAGCAGAAAAAGGGAGAAACCTATTTTGGATTACCATCACCATTTCCAGACAGGTGCGCCTATTTTCTTTCAGTAACGACGATCGAAGGGGCCCTGTTAATTCTCAAGGCTTCTATTTTCAACCTTGATTATTCGCTCTCATTCAAGGAATATCCAACACGATCGAGCCTCAGTTTGGTGCATAGCTTTTTATACCCTTGTGCTTCCCAACTAACCACTCTTATGAAATCAAATAAAAGAACTGGTGAAGAAATGAGAAAAAGTGAAAATGCACTTTTAGAAAAAAATTCACGCAGTAACTGTCTCACATTTGTAGTTGCGCACCTGAATCCCGCCGTAAGGCCGGTATCGCCTCCATCGATATGCTGGCGCCTTAGTTCGAACCCGACCGCGGCGGCAGCGACTCAATGGAGGGGCAACACAAAGGCGCCCGCGTGCTGTGCGATGTCAGTCCACGTTAAAGATCCCCAGGCGGCCGAAATAATTCCGGAGCCCTCCACAACGTGACCTTTTTCTTCATTTCTTCTTTCACCCACCTTTTATATCTTCCCTTGAAGCGGTTCAGGTGTCAGCCGATATGTGAGGCAGATACTCCGCCATTTTATTTTCACAAAAAACGATTTTCATTTTTGTGTCCCCTGGCTTTTACAACAGTATTCAGAATATAAAGACCAATCCCCATATTTCACTCTGTATCCCTCCAAGTCACTTGGCTAATATTTGTTGTGGACATTAAGTCTGCCGGGACACCCCTTGTGACGCTTGTACCTATGCTATTGACTCTCAGTTCATAAGGAGTCACATCTCCAATGTCTGGGCCATTTCCTATAATGCGTTACCTTTTAAAGCGAAAACTTTACAGGCAGCGAACTTGAGATTTAGCCGTGGCGGTGCTCCGAGGAGGCACATGACGTCACAAGGCGCGTATCGCCGCAGAGCCGAACCGGTCAGACCGGCCGGCCGCGGCTGGCGCACTCCGCGCGAAATAGAGATATGCTCCAAGTCTGTGCCAGAGCGGTCAGAGTGCGCCGAAGCCGCCGAACGCGTCGGCGGTCAGGCGCCGTTGGAGTTTAGAGGGTCTCGGTTTGGCCGACGTGACGTCGCCGTGCAGCGCACGCGCGCGCGTTGCGCCGGAGTATAAACGTGCCTTAAGAGCCTGCGCTTAACCGCTAACCAACCTATTCGGTGGTGGCATCCATGGGAGCCACTGAAACCCACCGCACATAAACCGAATAAAAAAAAACATGTGCCGAGGCTCGGAATCGAATCATGGCATTTTAAATACGAGGCGGAGGCGCTACCGCTCCGCCACGACAGCTCAATATGTAGACATGACTAAACGCGCATCTAGTGAATGTACTCTTCTGATGCAAAAGTTTCCGCGCTTTCGCTACGTATATCTGGCCTAACAGAGCTAGGCCATCAGCATTTTTTTTTACTGTTGTTCGTATATCCCCTCGCAATGTGTAGAGCGTTAAGTGCCGGACCACAATCATTTGGCTATATTACGCGTTAGTCTGAAAGTTTCGCTACCGCCTCACTTCGGTCCCCAGGAGATGTGCATACAGTCAATGTTTACATACGTGGTTTTCCCAGTGCGCTTGTTAGGTGAAGTTTTAATGAAGTCGTGCGCTTTAATGTCGTGCCCCAGGTCGACTTCTTCAGGCGTTAAGTTTTCGTGCACCTGAATGGCTGTTTTGTTTTGAGACACTTCGCCTTCTGATTTTTCAAAAACTGAGTGGCCAGGGATATTAACTTCCGCTCTGGTTTCTTGGTTTGCGATGGCATCCGCTTCTTCTTCCGCATAGTTTTTAATTTGCAATTCTATGACCCTGCGTTTTGATGTGAAGCCCCTGGCATTCAATTGCTAGACAGTAAATTGAATTTTGACTCAGCCATATTTGTCTGCACCCTATTGCTTATGGCGAGAGAAAGCTAACGGTGTTGCTTTAATTGCTGCAGCACAGGCAACTGAGTGTACTTTGCCTTTTATTACTCCAGACTGTTGACTGACGGGGTAATTTATACCTGAGTTCTGTTGCATACCCGGGTTAATGTTCGGATAGAGAACCTTGGAAGTTCCTTTCATTACTCTATTTGAAGCGGAAAGTGTTACCATACTACGATCTTAAATGCGTGAAATTCCTTCCGCCATTTTTGTGGGAGCCGAGGCTACTTTAGTGTTAGTTTCACTTCTACCTTTTCTATTCTCGCTTTCTTGCGTCTGCATGCAGGCTGTTCGTCATTCTCATTGCCAGTGCTAGCTCTATCAATGTCCTGAGGACAGACAACCATGCTAGGAGGATTCTGTTATCTGGTTATTTGTTCCTGTTATATTTTCCGCTATCGCCGCGTTTAAGTTTTGCTTGAGGGATTTAATTTGCTCAGCCAGCCTCCTTACCTGAGCATTGTCTTTGCTTTCGTTTTCGTTCCGGGTGACTCCCTTCTACTGATTGCTGTCTTTTGTGATGGAAGAGATGGATCCTCATTTTTCTGAGTTGCTGACGCTTCTCAACTCCAGAAAAGAGATGACCCTCGGTTTATTTGCCTTCTCTCGTGTCTGGCCTCTGCACTGTTAAAACAAAAATAAGAAAAAGGTAATAACTGCAGCACATACTATGACTTCGTTTTACTACTTTTTATAACACTATTCAGTACCCTCTTCAGGGTGCAGTTAATAAATGCAGCCCCTGCTATTTTTTACTCTGTGTGCTAGTTACTACCCACGTAGTAACACTTCCTTTATTCCTAAAATGAACTCTGAGTTTAACTGACACAGACTGCTGAGTCAACATATTGTTTCTTTAATTAAATATATCTGCAGGGGCGTGCGGTTAAGTGGACTAAGCTGCTTCTACAATCTCAAGTTCATAATTAGCGCTGGTACCTTAGCTCAATGAGTACGAGCCACAGCCTGTAAATGACCGTCAAATTTACATAGTAATATAAGACTGAGAAAGGTTGCGTGTGTGCGCACAGCGCGCGTATCACGCCTGTGTGACACTTTCTGGTTTCTGCTTTTCTTGCATTCTGGACCCCTGTGTGTACCCGGTAATATTTCGCATAATTTGTGCATGTCACGCGCAACCAACCTATGCCTGTCTGACTTACGGCTAGCCCGCACTGATAGCTCTGACTGGCTTCGAGAATTATTCAAATTAACGTAAAGATCCCCAAGTTGTTAAAGTAATACACTGCCTTCCCCACCGGGACCTCTTTCTCATATCAGGGTTCGGGTGCTCACTGCGAAGTAAGAGCTTTTCTTTTTTCCTCAATTGGGCTTTACGCACGTATTCAGGCCGTGCCAGACAATGTGGAATGAATGACACAAATTCATTCGGCGCTACTAACACATCTCTGATATCAATTTCGATACACACTGCCAATACAGGCCGCTCGTTCTTACCGCTCCACTTTTACGTTATGACGCAGGACGGTCTATACCGCAATAATTTTATGGATAACCATTCTACTAATGCTTCATAACATAAGCAATTATTGTGCTCATCATGCATAGGAAAATTTAACTCCACTATTCCGCAGGTTTTTACATAAAATGTCTAAAGCAGGTTCACGATTAAGCGTACTGTCTGCGCCGAAAGTGCCCGCCTATGCAAAGTTATTGCCAAAGGCTGCATGGTTTTCATATCCAACTGTGGAGCCCTTATGCCTTAAACCCTAAAGAAGAAAAAGGTTAAAAGGTGAAGCCGCCGCGGTGGCTCAGTGGTTAAGGCGCTCGTCTACTGAGCCGAAGTACCCGGGATCGAACCGGACCGCGGCGGCCGCGTTTCAATGCAGTCGAAATGCAAGAAGGGGCCGTGCGCAGTCCGGTGTGATTGCAGGAAGTTAATTCCTCTAAAATGAACTAATCACGCGCACAACCTGGACACATTACTTATTGTGTAAATAGTTTGTACATATTACTTCTCCCCCTGTCCTCTATTCCTGTCCCCTCACCTCTTTCATTTCATTTCTCCATTCTGCCTGCTGTCCTTTATTTCCGCTGCCCCAGCTCAGGTGCTTCAGTATCGATGGCAGATGCCGGGGCTAGCAAAAATCTTTTCCTTCCTTTTTACTATTATTTTTAATAAAACCACTACCACCACCACCCAGGTGGCCTAAATTATACCGGAGACCTCCACTACGGCACCCCTTTCTTCCGTAGTTCTTTCACAATCTCCTTTATCCCTTCTCTTGCGGAGCGATTCGGGTGCCCACCGAGATATGTGAGACAGTTACTGCGTCATTTCTTTTCCTAAAAACTGCTAGTGGTTTAGATCTGGTTAGCCCTGGTCGAAAAAAAAACAGCATCTCTCTGTATACATTTGAGGTCGAGCGGATGGCGGTTTCTATAGATAGCCATACTGACACACACACAGTAGTAGGCATTTTTAAAACGAAAGCTTTGCTAGGCCAGCCAGCGCGCCATTTCGGCTCGTTGCGCCGTATGCCGTGTGTAGGCAGCCGTATGCTGTATGCGCTGACCGACGAACGACCTTGTGCCACCGTTTCCCAACAACGCCGCAGCCGCTCTCCAACAGATGGCGCCGCCGTCGACGCCGCTCGTTCCACTAGATATGCTCCGCTGAGGTAGAGGGAGAGGAGGTGTCGCCTCACGCGGCGTATATATATATATATATATATATATATATATATATATATATATATATAAGCTTCGCCTTAGTGTATTGTAGCTATGGCTATGGCTATATACCTGATACCTGATTTAATGTCTGCAGCGGTTCCTTGCACCTAAGGTATTAAGCTTATTTTTAGAATATGCCATGAACCGGCGTTTTAAAATAATAATAAAAATTGGTTTTGGGGGAAACGAAATCGCGCAGTATCTGTCTCATATATAGTTGGACACCTGAACCGCGCCGTAAGGGAAGGGATAAAGGAGGGAGTGAAAGAATAAAGGAAGAAGAGGTGGCGTAGTGGAGGGCTCCGGAATAATTTCGACCACCTGGGGATCTTTAACGTGCACTGACATCGCACAGCACACGGGCGCCTTAGCGTTTTTCCTCCATTAAGACGCATCCGCCGCGGTGGGTTTCGAACCCGGGAACTCCGGATCAGTAGTCGAGCGCCCTAACCACTGAGCCACCGCGGCGGGGCCGCGGTTTATGCAGAACCCACTTTTGTGACCTGAGCATGCGATGCCGGCTGATGCTTTCCCGCTTCACCGAAGTTCAAGGTCAAGAGTCAAAAGTGAAGGTGAAATGTAAATGTCAAATTCCAAAGGTCAAAGTCGATGTAGTTGGTGCAACAGAAGCTGATGTTGCTTCTGTGGTTGACGTCGTGTGTCGAACCTGACTACCACCAGTTAGGCTCACGGTTTTACGTCTAGCTACAGCCTGCATTCAAGATGAATCTTGCGGCACCGCTGACCTCTAGCTACATTGGAGCCCGAACTTGCGGCCCCGCTGACTGCTCGAAAAGCTGGCTTAGTGAAGCGGCGGCTGCGTTTTTATGGAGGAAAAACGCTAAGGCGCCCGTGTGCTGTGCGATGTCAGTGCACGTTAAAGATCCCCAGGTGGTCGAAATTATTCCGGAGCCCTCCACTACGGCACCTCTTCTTCCTTTCCTCTTTCACTCCCTCCTTTATCCCTTCCCTTACGGCGCGGTTCAGGTGTCCAACGATGTATGAGACAGATACTGCGCCATTTCCTTTCCCCAAAAACCAATCATTATTATTAAGCGCTTCCCTTGAATACTATTTTCATTTCTTGAAGTGTGAGGACAAAGCTTCTGCTTACCTCACAGACGCTAAGAGTTTGAGCGGCAGCATACGTGCGCCATTATACAACTGATCCCTAAGCCATGCGGCCTGCTTACTGGTTGCAAAGATTATTCGAAGCTCAAATTTCTGTGTCGTGCGTGCTATGGATATACAGTGCTTTGTTTTCAGTGTTTGACAGCAAATTCCGTGAATTTTTATTACACCCGTGATATTGGTGATGACGAGCGCTAACTTTTCCGCCTTGAAATTTTCCATTTCTATCACTTACTGTTTTCTAACTCATGCGTAGCTGCCTCTATGCTAGAAAGTGTTACAATTGTGTCGCTGTTCGCGCAAGGTTTCAGATTTATTTTGCGAGAAATGTATCAGCCCAGAAAAAAATGAAAGTTGGTTTTTGAGGAAAGGGTACCACACAGTACTTGTCCCAAACATCTCGGTGGACACCTGAACTGACCGCAAGGGAAGGGGTAAAGAAGGAATTCATAGCTGACAGCAAGAAATATGTGTCATAGTGGAGGGCTTCGGAATAACTTCGGCCGCCTGGGGATCTTTACTGTGCCCTCACATCTCTAACCCGCCCCGGTGGCTCAGTGAATGGTGCGTTCGGCTACTTATCTGGAGTACCCGGGATCGAACCTGACCGCGGCGGCCGCGTTTCGATAGACGCGAAACACTACAGCGCCCGTGTGCCGTGCGATGCCAGCGCACGTTAAAGATCCCCAGGTGGTCTAAATTATTCTGGATCCCTCCACTACGGCGCCTCTTCCTTCTTTTCTTCTTTCACTCCCTCCTTTATTTCTTCTCTTACGGCGCGGTTCAGGTTTCCTCCGATGTGTGAAACAGATAATGCGCCATTCCGTTTCCCCTAATACCAAATTTCAATTTTCGATGCCCCCGTGTGCTGTTCGATGTGAGTGCATGTTAAAGATCCCCAGGGGGTCTAAATTATTCTGGATCCCTCCACTACGGCGCCTCTTTCTTCTTTTCTTCTTTCACTCCCTCCTTTATCTCTTCCCTTACGGCGCGGTTCAAGTGTCCACATATATATGAGACATACTGCGCCATTTCCTTTCCACAAAAACCAATTAATATTATTATTATTCACATCAAACAGCACACGGGCGTCTTATGCGTTTTGCTTCCATCGATACGCGTCCGCGGCAGTAGGGTTCCAACCCTGGTACCGGTACACCGGCTCAGTAGACGACTTGGCTCGTCTTTGATCCTCTTGGGCAGTGCGTTTCCGGTAAATTGTCCGGGAGCGTTCGCTGTTTTCTATGCCTCAGATGATACTGGCTGCTGCTTCCCGCATACGTGCTCTCTTCAGAGCCCGACGTTCCACCAAAGCGATATCTAAGGCCCTCTCGCAATGCAGCCTACGTAAAATTACGCCGTTGGCTACTCTACCATAACTGCAGTGGCAAATGCTGCGTAAGCGCCTAGTAAGTCGTTCCATGTGAAGGAGTTCGAGCACGTGTTCTTGCAACAGTTCTCACATGCAACCGCGTTTAAAAATTCAGGGGACACTTTGTTGACCTAAAGTTGTTGACCTAAGCAAAAGCCTTTGGCGCGGTGTTTCTGCTTTTGTACTGATATAATCTTGTGCGCGAGTTTCTTAGGAAACGTATGTGTACTGGATTGTGCCGATGTGTTTTCAGATAGCGCGCTGTGGGCTCTAATCGACAGGCATCGGTTCGCGGTCATTGCATGTAATATGTGAAGCATTCCGATCGTGCTACAATGAAACTATCTCGCCCATATAGAAGTATGAAAGGCTGTAGCAGAGGCCTGGTTAACGTCAAATTTGCGGGCGGCAGCGAAAAAAATACGAAGGGCTCTGAAGCCTAGTTACGTGGTTTGAATGCGAAAACAGTTTGCATTTTATTTTTACTTCCTTTTATTTTTATCATTTTTTTTCCTTTCTAATGAAACACCTCCTCATTAGCATACAGTCGTAAAGCTCCGCATACACTACGTTAAACTTTATTCTCCAAAAAGCAACGCGGTTTCGAGGCCTATGGGTTTCGTGCTGGCGTCGCAGTCTGAAGGTTTAAGGTTAAATTGCCAGCACCTTGGAGATAATTTTATTTTTCTTTGACGTCATCTGCGATTTTCGGAAGAACTACTGCTACCGTCCGCCAGGTTTTATTTCTGATTAGCCATATAGTGCTTTCGTAATAATAACCGGAGATTCTAAAATGCGGTGACGTATTTGTTACACTCATTCCACGTTATAGCCGAGGGCAACTCAAATGCGCGAACACTTCTTTCATATAGCGAAGCGCTGCCTCGCCTGCTTAGCAAAGAATATTGCAAACAAGTTTCTGGCCAGAATTTTCTGCGCCTCCTGCGCTGACTACGGCGAGCCCTCAGTTAATTCTGGTCATGTGGCACGTTATTGCGCACGCTTCCGCTCGCTCACCATAGCCCGAAGGCCGCTGTTCATTCATACGCGTTTTCAGACACAGGAAGCATCTGAATTACGACACAGGCACACATCTTTTGAACACCGATTATACTCGAGGACAACTTTCTGCGGCACGGCACCAGAGGTTAGGCAGAAAAGGGCAAGGAAACGGACCTTTGAGCTCGTGTCGAGGGCATTTGATTGTTCGTTATTGTGACTAGGGATGCGGAGCAGTGAATGGGGGAAAGTTCGAGAGACATCGCAGGGTTGCTACAACTAAGGTAGCCTAGTGTTCTTATACCTGGTGTTTTTTTAGCAGGTGCAAATTTTTTTAATAGGGCTTTTCAGGTAAAGAGATGCTTTTTGCCGCATAGTAACACCAGTGTTGATGGGTCTAAGGAAACAGACGAGTCATCATAACTAGTACGGTTATAAACTAAACTCTACAAGTTGAAACGCTAACAAATATAATTTAGTTAATCACTTTACTACATAAACTTATTAGGCTATTTTTGAAACAAGTGTCAATATGTTGCAAAAAGCTCCTATTTACCTCAAAAATCGTAATAAAAAAATTGGACTTTCTAAAACAAAGCACCCGCTATATGCTCGCGCAGGGAGCATAGTTGCAGGACTGTTTTAATCGTGTCACTCGTAACACTAGTCGCTGAGTGGCGATCACATCAGCCCACCGGCGTCAAATGTTCCAATTTATTTCGGCTCATACTCAACGTATGAGCCGAAAAGTGCTAGCGGTTTCCTTCTTGAGAGCAATCTGCTCTGTTGTCCGACGGAGGAGGTATTGTATAGCCACCTATCGGAGAAAGAGGGATGTCTAATTCGTCTCAGCTGACTTCACAGCTGCCGCGCTACTTCTTGGCATGAACAGATTTCTCCGAATATCATGGCTCCTGTCAAAAACCAAGCGTCTTTCTCGCAGAACTTGGGACGTAATGGCGGACCTCCGCCCAACTCCGCTCCCTGCGGGTGCGTATACACTAACACTAAGTTAGCCCGCTGCCCCACGCACTGGGACAAAGGCCCGCCTCCGTCCCTTTCCTACCTAGCTTCTCCTGCAGTGCGACAGAAAGTTGGCCGTGAGTATAATGCAACTCTTCTCGCGAATTGCGGTTGTTTCCACGCGTGAGCGATACTCCGCCAAGCCGAGAAGACAACGTTGGCTACACCTTCGAGAGACCAGGCGGCGCGGATTGGCAGGCGCTGCTGCTGCGCTCTTTGCTATTTCAGGGAGTCACCGATATTGAGCACGGGTTCGCTCTATAATCGTGTAACAGGGGAGAAACACGCGCTAAACTTGTTAACGAGCTGAGGTAACTGACGGTGGATAGTGAGAAAAAAACTTGGAGGGGACACTTAAACTGCGCCTTAAGAGTATGAGGCGATAGCGGAATAGGGATAATCACATATATGAAGAAGGTAATTCTCCACTTTACATTGATAAATTCCTAAGAGTCCTTACACCACTCCTCGCGCTGTAGTGTATCGCTTAAGCGATGCGAAACTAAATTTCGATGGAAAACGCTCCCAGCGGTGGGTTTTGTGCGGCTCAGGTGGCCCCTCCCGAGCGGCCAGTCATTAATTTCTCTGCCACCTGCCACGGTGGGCAGTTTGCTCACAATCTAGTTGGCAGGTTGTGATGATGCCGCAGGGTCACGTGACCCAAGTGCCCACCTGCCTACTAGGTTAGTCTCTAGGAACCACCTGCCAGAGCCATAGTTGATTTTTCGCTCACAACACCGACGACGACAACGTCTACACCAGATTTTGTGGTGAACGTGGCCTTTAACGCTATTGCATTAAAATCAGTCTATCAATGCCATAATAAAAGCCTCACGCGCAAAAAAAATGCTCTAGCAGACAAGAATCAACGCCCGATTGAGGGAACAGGTCACAGCTTGAAACCAAATATGGGAGCTTGAGTTCGACATGCAATAACTTCTGCTATTTTTGCCTAAAATATAGACCTCTAGGTTATACGGTGTGGTTCAATCACCACCTGGACAATTCTTCCAGCGTGGTGTATTGGATGAGATAGATGGCTAAGTGAACCGGCTAATGTCTTGGATATTTTCGAACTATTCAGTAACATGAAATATTGACTTTGGTTGGGTTTGCTTCTAGGTATACTTGGTATATAGTGATAAAAAATTCGACAATGAGCGATTTCAAGCGCTTAGATAGGCTCATGGTTCAATATTTATACAAAAACGTCCCATTGATAACAAAAAGTCGCAGTCAAAATGAACAAGCTTTGTTGCGTCCACTCATGACTAAGCTGGAAGACCGTTCGCAGGCATAGCTCAGTGAGTGATCGCTGTAAATGTGTTCTCTCAATTACGGGGCTAACGCCTACAGAAAAATACGCTATACCTTCTAGCTTTGAAAATCAATGCCCTTGATACGGATGAATATCTGTTAGCACTGTGACTCCGATTGTCTGATTGTCTGACATTAACGACAATTGAAGTTTCGTTTCGACAGTTCATTTATTTGAACGTTGTTCATTTTTTTTCACATCAGATGTCCAGCAGCCACCAACTTTACTTTTCGGTAATGGTTCCGAGCTGCATTCATTCACTTAAACCATGTCTTCGAATCGCCAACAACGCCAGGTTTCGCATATCTTGACCCTGCTAATGCTATCGCTTTAAAACTAGACCCTGTTTTCCACTTTTCTCATCACTGCGCTGTTGATGGTGCCAACAGAAAATTGGGACAGTGACCGGAAGTTTTTTTTCTTTTAATTTCTCATTATCTCACCCTGCACTTTCACATGCCGATGGTCTCTTTTTGCGATCATGGTAATCCTAATACTAAAGCATTCGACAAAGCCCAGCATTAGATTGCATTCGCTGCGGTCGCAGACTTCATGACAAGAGCTACACCTCCCTGCGGAGAAATAAGTGTTTTTCAATAAATGAAAAGACCTACCCGGCGACCACATGGGGCGCCAACTCCGACAGAAAGGCTGGAATAAGAAACAGCAGGTGTCTGGAATAGTAAGGTACACGAAGGAAAAAAGTTCGAATAGGAAGCACGCGCTTAAGAGATGGGTCATGCCAATTGCCTGTGTATGCTAGTTGTTTCGAGATCATTTTCGCTATATGCACCACTGCGATGTCCCACTGATTAGAGCTCTCGGCTGCAGGCCCCGAGGATGCGGGTGCGATCCTAGCAGTAGCAGCAAACATCAAAAATATTGGCGGTGGCTTAACTTGGCTAAACCTGGAATTCAGCGAAAAGAAGCACACTTGCTAAGCGCCTCAGCCTCGTGCATGGCATCTCGGCTGCACGCTCGCGACAGCCTTTCTGTATTTACACACACGACCACGTAGCTATGACGTGGTATCACATGGCATTACGACACCCCCATCGTATGCCATCACGTGGCTTCACGTCACCCCATAGGATGTTCTGGAGGTCAAACGTCAAATGTCAACCCAAAGGTCACCCAGTGTCAAAGGTCAACTCAGATCAAGGTCAAACGTCCGCATTGTCAGATGTCAACTAAAGGTCATGGGTGAAGGGTTCGACACCATAACTATGCCACATATGATCATACACGGCTAACGTGTTTGGGCTGAAGGTCATTCAAGGCCATTCTCCGGCCTAAGCGACAACTGCTTTACCTAGCGTAGTGAAGCCCTTCGTTTCAAATGTTTTGCTCGTGATTGTATGCGTCGCAAGGGCTTGCCCTGAATGTGTTCAGCTTGCATGTCTTTCAGAAATCCTTCACTCCGCCTTATATCGCCGTGCCCTCGAATAAGACGACGACCACGCTTGGCAGTGGAGCTCGCTGTCTCTCGCACTCAGATTCGAGGCGTCATTACTGACAGGCAGCTCGGCTTAATTAAAGCTCCCTTCTCTCTCTCCCGTTCATGAGTTCATGCTCTAGCCGCCGACATTTGGCCTACAGCTTCAACAAATGGAAGCTTGCACCTTTGTGTGCTCAGGAAGCAAACCACAACTGCAGCGCAACTTGAGAAACAGCCTCTTCGCATCTATGATTCGCCATATTTAGCCGCAAACGCGCGTCTCAGCTCAACTCTATACTCTGTCCTTGACACTGCAAGGCTTCTACAATGGTCAAGGGGTAGGTCAGAACACGCTTTGTTGTACATTTCAACCGTACTGTTCTCGACTCCCGTGTTTCCCACGCCTTGTCGTGTTGCGTCTCTATTACCTTCAAGAACGGGAGGCATCAATCTTTCTTCTTGCTCGCTTTTCTCTGAGGCATGGGTGTAGAGAGCAGCTGTCAAACGAAACATCCGGCACTTCCTATTGTTGCAGCTGTATCGTGAGCGGAAAAGAAAATATTTTTGCAAGGAGTCGAACGCAGCACATGGACGCAATGGACAATCGAAGCGTTGGTGTTAAAGCACAAACAAAAAGGTTGGACGATCTGAGTGGGAACGGGAAGCGATTAACGGTCGATACCTGCGCGTCCGCCGCAAGATGGGGTCGCAGCAGGACACACATAGAGCTAAAAACGCCACAAAAAGAAGCATGATCAGAATTAAAATAAATACCTTCTGCTGGCAGGCTACACTGTTGCAATAAAAAAAAGAAGAATATCACTGAGAGAAACATAAGGCATATAGGCTCAACGCGAGGCTGAGAAATTGTGGCTCGTTCGGCTGATGATTGCCAACAGGAAACATGCGGCTCACTTTGCTCGGGTTTCGACGGAAAAGCAATTACTTCGGCGAGAAAAGCATACAACGCAACATTTATTTCAAACAGCGCATCTGTCTTCTCGAATTCCAGTCTTTGATAACAACAAATGCTTTTAGTCACGTCCCTTCGCATTTTTATTTTCACCAGGCCGACATGTAAAAAATATACTGTTGCACCAAAAGTAAAACTGAGCACGCGAGCGGTGACAATACTGCTTTCCAGCGCACTCTGCCGTCGGCAGCGCAAGCAGAAAGCGAGGTTCCAGTGGCCAGCGGCCGGCTTTAATTCATGCCGGTGAAAAGCTTTTAAAGAACCTCTTTTTTATAAGGGTCTGTTATTCAGTTCGCCTTAGAAGAACCAAAATCCCCTTTGTGCGGAAAATCACCTGCGGCGGCAACCTCTTAGTCACAGCGATTACCTCGTAACAGAGCCTCCGCCTCTAATGTGCAAGCTGCTCGGTTTGAATCTCAGTAACTGCACCGGCTTTCCGAAAGACCCACCGATTCTCTAATGGGAGCAGGCATTCCCTGCCACACGCCTGATTTCTGCTATTGCATGAAACCGTGGTGTCCAGCATGTAGCCTATACCGGTTCCAAACCAAACAGCAAAAAAAACATTTGGCCATCAGAGGGTCACACTATTTACAAGTCCAAATTACAGAGGCTACAAAACAACCTCCGACAACGTCGCTCTCTCTCCGTACCACGCTCGCTCGCGTGCGCGCGCCCACACACAGAACACGCGCAACACGCAACACACACGCGCACAAACACAAGAGCACACACAAGCGAACACCGACGCACACACGCGCACAACCATCTCAAGCCCACACCAGCTACAGATAGATAGATAGGTAAAGGAGGAGGAGGGAAAGGCAGGGATGTTAACCAGAAAGGGGTTCCGGTTGGCTACCCTGCACTGGGGAAGAGGGATTAGGGGACTAAAAGGAGGAAGAGAGAAGGGAAAAAGGCATAACACACACACGCACAACGCTGTCACAATTTGTCACTCAATCCAGTCGCTCTCAAGTAGGCAAAGAGTGCCTTGTATGCCTTGAGGGCAGTCGACTGCTGTGGCCACGGACCGAGGATCTTTTGCTCTGTTAATGGGCGAGGATCGAGGCCCAAGCCCTGCAAGCTGCGCTACGCCGCGGGTCGCAGGAACAACTTGTTGCTGAGATCCGTCTACTGTACCATGGCACCGTATCCAAAGGTCATGACATCATTTTTCAATGGCTGCCAGGACACTGTGGTATTAATGGTAATCACCAGGCCGATGCAGCTGCGCGTTCTGCTCACAACGACGGACTTCCAGTGAGGATCCCAATATCAAGACCTGACGCTGTGAGTGGGCTTCGCCCTTTGGCGCTGGAGCTCACACTTTCAGCGTGGAACACGGGAGAGTTTTGCAACCTCCGCCTCAAGGCACTGGACCCTGGACTGCGCCTTCGTCTTCCACGTAACTTAGCACGTCGCGAAGCAACATTGTTATGCCGTTTATGGATCGGTGTTGCTTTTACCAACCACTATGCTTTCCGGATGGGGATGGCCGATCAGTCCTGCCTGTGAAAGCTGTGGTTGTGAGGAGACCATCGCTCATCTTCTCTGTGAGTGCCCTGCATTTGCGAGTGCAAGACATACACTGTGTTGTGCCCTGGACACCAGCTACAAAATGCGCAAAAAGTCTGCTGCTCGAAAATGGTAATCCCGCGAGACCTAGCGGCAGTGGAAAGAATTGGCAGTGGCTTAACTTGGATGACCCTGCAATTCAGCGAAAAGCAAGCACGCTTGCTAAGCGTCTGAGGCCCATACTTGGCAGCTCCGCTACACCCTCGCGACCGCCGTTCTACATAGTACACCCACACGATCACGCGGCTATGACGTGGTATCACATGGTCTTACGACACCCCGATTGGATGTCATCACGTGGCTTCATATCACCCCATCGGATGATCTTAAGGTCAAAGATCAGAGGTCAAAGAGACAAAGGTCAACTAAAGGTCATGGGTCAAGGTCAGGAGTCAAGGGTTCGACACCATAATCGTACCATATATGGTAATACACGGCTAACATGATTGGGCTGAAGGTCGTTCAAGGTCATTCTCCGGCCTACGCGACGACTGTTTTACTTAGCGTACGCTTCAAAAACTGGTGTTTAAGAAAAGTGCTTCCCACACAAGCTATTTAAGACAATCTTGCAGAAAGCATCCACTTTTCACGGTCGTTCTTTCAGAAGTGTTTCGAAGCAGCTGTTATAGATAACGGCCGACTATATGCAAACATCGTTTAAGAAACTTTTAAGCCGCTTCACTGCAACAAAGGCGTGACAAGAAAAGCGTAGTAGAATTGCTTTGCTATTTATTTATTCAAAGAAATCACAGACTCCACATGGGAGCACTGTCAGTTACTCTGGTCAGTGAATTTAGGCTGACCGGAATTGACCCAGATACAAATGGGAGATGCCACTTTTGTGGAGTTTCTTTACACAGGACATGGTTTGGCAGAGCTCATTAGCCCAATAATGCTCTCTCAATCCTTGTGTGTGTCGTGTTATAAGACTGTAATGATCCTACATAGCAAAATCTGTGACCAAAACGAATCCTACACTCAGTTATTGTTTTATAAAAGTCTTAAACGAAGGTGCCTTATGATATCTTCGACAGACGGCACTGATGTTGTCCCGAGATAAATTGCTGTGAGTAGGGGCCCACGGTAGTGCAGCCCTATGTACGCCGGTGATATTTATCGAAAATAAAATTGCTCACCGTTGCGCACCAGTGCATTCCGGTGATTATATTCTCAAAGTGAACAAAATCACTACTTCAGCCGTTCTAAAAGGTAGCGTTGGCGAGATAAGCATTGCCTATATCGAATTTAAAACCTTCCTACACGGGGCATTTGTTTATGGCTTACTTTCTTTGACCAGTTTCCAGTATTACGTTCTTTCCTGATACTGCGCAAGCTGACTGTGCGCTTGGTCCTGAACGCTGATGTTGTTTAGCTTTTTCTTTAGTGCGTCTGCGAAACAATTGGTAATCGATAGCATGCTCTCTAGTGTTTGTTGAACTTTCCCGCTATCCTGTGGACGGAAACGCCGGCTTTGTAACTTTATATTTCCGAACGCGCAACTTTACTGCCTGTTTTACTTGCGCCCCGTAAACATCATGAAAGAGCTTCCAACTCATCCAGCTATTTGTTCTAGTTTGGTTTGTTTTGGGGGGTTTACTCCCAAAGCGACTCAGGCTATGGAGACGCCGTAGTGAAGGGCCCCGGAAATTTCAACCGTCTGGGGTTCTTTAACGAGCACCGACATCGCACAGTACACGGGCCCCTAGAATTTCGCCTCCATCGAAATTCGACCGCCGCGGCTGGTATCGAACCCGCGTCTTTCGGGCCAGCAGCCGAGCGCCATAACCACTCGGCCATCGCGGCAGCCTCTTTTTATTCTGTTAAAAAAACAGGCCTTAAAAAAAGAAATTTCTTCGCATTTGCTTTTCTTTATTTACTTTGCATAACAGCCACTTTGGCGAAGTGTTTTTGCTCGGAGGATTTACGTCCCAACAGTCCCTTCAACGCCACACACGCACAAAAAGACGCCTTTTTCTTATTCTACATGAGAAAATACAAAACATCACTTACATTCGTTATTCTGCATGCGCTTCACTGAAATGAGCTCTTTGCTGTTAATGCACCAGGGAATAGACAGGACGTCGCATAATATGCAGGCAAACAGCGCTGCTGGAAGCAAAAGGCAAAGCCATCACCTTGCACCCACCGACGAAAACATTGCCATAAGCCGCGAAAGAACATGCGCTACTACTTTGCAGTGATTCTTAACGGACACTGTCTTAAACGTCTAATGCGTTTGAACATGGCTGCAGCATCAAAACGTGTTCCCCGACTGTAGCAGTGCGTCCTCCACTTCAAAAGTAGCGCCTCTTTCATGATTCAAAAACCGCCGTTGTCGAATACTGGCAATTAAATATCAAATTCACGTAATAGGATTCACTCAACGCAGCCCAATGGCACCGGAACTACTCGCGAAAAACATTCCGCTTTATCGCTTGCTCTTTGCCCAGAGAACTAGAGGGTCTTTTGTTGGATGATGATGATTGTTACAACCACGATTCATCCACCATCTGATCACCTTTAGTGAAGAAATATCGCCCGACACGACAGACAACACAATTAAATAAAAGTGACAATTAAAGTTCTAGGCTTTATTCGAACCTTGCTTTAGAAATGCGATCTCCCCTATCCCTAAAGTATAGTGCCACTCAGACAAACAAGGCCTGGCCGTTTCTTTCTCTCCACGAGATCGCTGTCACAGCGAGTGGTAGGCGTCTCTACTGCCGCTCGAGCGTGAGCCCAACTTGCAAACGACGTTGACTAGGCACAAGCGTGACTTTAAATTTTGCGCTTTTTTCACTTTTCTCGCAGGTCATGACTGGCTGTGTTGTAGTTGAAAAAAAAATTGAAATTGGTTTTGAGAAAACGAAATCGCGCAGTAACTGTCTCACATATATCGGTGGACACCCGAATCGCGCCGTAAGAGAAATGAAGAAGGTGCAAGTGAAAGAAGAAAGGAAGTAAGGAGGTCTCCGGAATTTCGACCACCTGGGGTCTCTAACGTGGAGGTCTCCAAAAAATTTCAACCACCTGGAGATCTTTAACTTCTAGTTGTGCTGCTAACTGAATATTTGTTTGTATATTGGCCACAGAGTTGTGTCGTATTTTCTAGTATTTTTCACCCTCCCGCCCTCTCTCCCTCTTTTGTAATGCCAGAAATGGTGCTGTGGGTAAATAGATAAATAAGTAAAAACGACTACTTCATAGATGGTTAACGTGACGCGGAAGGTAATATCACTATCCGCTGCCTCTTTCATCTTGACATGCGAAATAAAGTAGGCTTCTGCTGTCACGTGTACTTTTTGCAGCTCACAATAAAAAAAGAAAAGAATGCACGCAGGCTCGCTTTCCCCAGTGTGTGTAGGAAGAATGAAATCGCTGATTGTGCCAGACATCCGGGAGTCTCGCAAATTATAAAAGCTGTCCTCTGTGGCATACTTCTTCCCGGCGCGCTGAACAAGACGGAGTGGCTGAGCGACTGCCGAGAATGTCAAACCAGTGCTGTGTTGCTTTCTATAAGGCAAGCTAGCATGGCGGCCCCAAAGTGAAAGCTTTCTGGAGGGTGAAATAGCGCTAGGGCAACAACAAAGAACGCAACATCGCTGAGTTAAACGTAATTGTTTATTCGGTTACATTTCTTATTGTGTAAATAGTTTGTATATATTACATATCCCCTATCTCTCTTCCTGTCCCCTCACCTCTTTCATTTCATTTCTCCATTCTGCCTGCTATCCTTTATTTCCGCTGCCCCAGCTCAGGTGCTTCAGTAGTCGATGGCAGATGCCTGGGCTAGCAAACATCTTTTCCTTCTTTTTTATTATTTTAATAAAACCCCTTACTACTTGTTTATTCGGATGGGCAAAAGCCAGGATCTTCCAAGCAAAACAGAAAAAAACAAGAATCACAAAGGACGAAACACTTGCCACGAAGGACATAAACGCGCTGACAATTAACATCAACGAGAAGACAAAAAACAGAAGTCAAAAACAAATATTCTTGGCCCGGCATAGAGTTATATGGCTGCCTAAAAAATTGTGTCAAGAATTTTGATTGTAGTTCTTTCGATAATTTTTCTTGTGGGGCTTGTCTTCATAGGTTAACGCTTCGGAAGTTCCAAAATGCACACCTGTTGCGTTGGGAAAAAGTATATTAGCACTGCGTCTGTCTTCTAATAATACAATATATTGCTTTTTCTTACACAACAAAAACAAAGAGTTGAATCAGGAAACTTAGTAGCATTTACTGTGCTTACTTCCAGTTATACGAAGCCATTGTCCCGAATAAAAAGATGTAATAATATTTTTCCTCTTTGTGCATGCATTCATACACATCATTCTCAGCGTCTTCTTCCGTGCTGTTCAAAAGCGGTGTCGTATTAACCCGTCCAGTCATCTGCACTCAAAAATTTCCAATACCCGAGCACTTTACTGCACAATCTGAGTTTATAGAATTTGTTCATGCGTGTCCATTCTTTAAAAAAAAACACTGCGACAAGACGCACAAGAGGCAACAACGCCCTGTCGTATTTTTTGATTCATAAAATAAACCACTGCTTAGTTCAGACTCTTATTTTAAAGGCTTTTCAAGTAATTAGGAGCATTCCCAGCAGGAGAGTCATCAGGAGACACCTGTGCCGGCCGGTGCCCGTGGCATTTTGCCGCACCGTTTTAATTAGCATTGGCGGAACTGTCCTCCTCCCGTTTGCGACCTTTTGTACTCGATCAGTGATTTGTGACGCTTATCACTGATAAGCGCAGGTCCTGCGCAGAGGAAAAGGCTGCGACAAGTGCGTGTTTACGCGCGAGAGAAATAATATTCGCAGATATTGTTAATCAACAATTGGAATTTACAACCCGTTGGTGAGTGAAATGCGCCGAAAGCCCGCAGCGAATGGGCCCTGCCAGGGCAGTGGCGCATCGCTTAACCGTTGCATCACTGGGCCAGGAGTGATATGAGGTCTCCCAGGGCCATGTGAATGTAAAGTAGGGACTGACCCAATCCGTACATACAGGCATTAACCCACTGACGCTATCGCGTCGTATCCCTACGATGCAGCTTAATTCCGATTTCGCCGATCTTTGTGTGGAGCCTGCTCTACGTTAAAAATCGAAGCTTTGCACCGCAATCGAAGTGAAAACTGAAGTTCTAGCGCACTTAAATCGCATTTGCCCTAACCACGCTAAATCGTCCGCAATTTCTTTGGCTCCATCACGTATCCCTCTCAAGTGTCACGCCAAGACCATCCAGTAATTTCTCCAGCCTACTACGCTGCGCAAGTGACGCGAATTCCTGGGGCTGGTGAACATTTCTAAGCGCTTTGTGCCGCACTGCGCACAGCTGCTCCGGCCCCTCAGCGACTGCTTGATGATATTAATGAATTTTTATGGCTCAAGGGCATCTGCGGCCAAAAAGCGCCATGGCACAGGGTTTTTTTTCGTATGCTCACGGTGGGGTCACAGAACCATTCTCCAAGCATTTCAACCTGATTAAGCCGAACACCAGGCCAGGGGAGCCTTGTACCCATTGTATGACCGGTGGGTACCGTACCCGGCGGCAATGGCGATCGAACTCCACACCTCCCGCATGCCAGGCGGATGCTCAACCCCTAGGCCACCACTGCTATTGTCGAATTGCTTCGCACTACTGGCAGTCCATTTACTACCACATCCTCGTCAACAGAAGCCCAAGCAGCCTTCGTCGCTACCGAGCAGGCTGTTAGGGGAGCCAGAGTGTTGATACATCCTAGAACCAACGCCTCGGCTAGGGTGATGGTGGATGCCTGCAGCGGGGCCGTAGGAGCGATCGTACAGCAGTACAATAACTCCAAGTGGCAGTCTTTGTCCTTTTACTTCTCCTTACATTTATTAAAGGTCTCATTCATCCTTGGCGGTAAGATCACGTGGAGTGTCCCCTATTGGTATCGCGTCAGCCTCATTTCTCTTTTCCTTTTCCCATTTCTTCCCACCAACCTCTTCCGACATAATGTGTTTACCGTCATTTCTATGATTGAAGAGCATGTTCAGCGAGCTGGTTGTTCGCGCCAAATAACCAGCTGCGAACCAGGACGGCTCAAAAAAGAGGCGCACATAAGCACAAGCGCTGGCTTCTAACTGTTAATTTCTTGCGATGTGCGAGCAATTTTCTAAGTTCTCAGGTGGCACAAATTTCACTAGCGAAAAGCAGCCCAGCCAATCTCACTTACGCACTCGGCCGTGGAAGCAGTCCACTTCTGTCGGAGGAAAAATTGGGTGGTCACAGCAGGAGCCTTTAACTTCTTGCCGTTCTTCTCTAGCTTCACTTCTTGTTTCTTTCTTTCCTCCATTCAATAATTTTTATTTATATCATTTATATCATTATTTATATCATTATCTATTTAGTTCTCTCTTTGTTTCAGCATTGCTTTCTTCTACTTTTTTTATTTATTTACTAAGTCATGTCTCTTTGTTTCTTCTCTTTCCTTCTTTCCGTTCTTGCTTACTTCCTCACTCTTTCTTGCTTTTTTTCTTTCGTACTTCATTTCCTGTTCATAGCCTTAAGACCACGACGATTGGTCCAGGAGAAGGAATGGCTTGATTGAGGGAAAATTGAAACACCCCCCCCCCCTTTCCGTCCACATGTGCAGGTAGAGAAAGCCAAGGTCTTTGGTGCGACAGGAAAAGAAAAAGCAACGCCAAACCTGACATGTGCCGTACCCCAGATGTCCGCTTTCTCGTTACCCACAGGTACCCAACAACGAGTGAGGTCTATCAGCGCCCGGTGGCGATTGTGCGGGAGACATAGGACGGTAGTCTTTTCTTTTCCAGAAAGGAAACACTGTGCCAGCAAAATCAGAAACGGCTTAAATCTTCTGGTGTAAACTGGGCGCAGATCTAGGAGACAGCAGCAGATGCGAGCAAAGGGCCGGGGTACAACTTCCGGCACTCTTTGCAGGGCTAACACAATGGACGGCTACAAATTGCTACCGTCCGTCGCAGTCATCTTCGTTTCCTCGTTGTCACTAAACGTGGTTACGAGCTTGAAATACAGGTGCTAGGTATATTAAATCAAGTCTTGGTGCGCGCTAAAGCACTAAATTAAATTTTTGCTTCTGCATCCGGACTCAAGAAGTCCGAGAAGGCTTCATGCATCTGGAGTAGAAGCTACTAAGAAGTCAAAAACATTAACACGGCTTGCAATCGTAGTCATTGACTGCATTATATTAAACAGGTTGCTCACCAACCCATGCTGTTTTTTTCCTGTTCCGTCCTCATTTCCTGCATCTCTCGGTACTATGCGACTTCTTGAATGCTTACCCCTTTTAAATCAATATTAAAAGCGCTACATCGTGCATTGCGAGCCTCAAACCCGTGCTTACCTTATGCTTTAAGTATCCTTATCTCAACTTTGTCCGTCAGGAAGCCCATTCTTTGACTCTGTGCCACTGCAATAGGTTAACACAATGACATTCATTAAATGCTGTCCTTCCGTTGTCTTTCACTCTTTCAATTTTGCCTTCGTTGAGTCACGCGCGCTCCTTCGGACGAGCGATGCGGCCGCGCTCAGATAACGTGTAATTAGTTTCCGAAATCAGAAGGGAACCTGATAAACGCGGAAACGAGAACAACAACAAAAAACACAGGGGCTAAAAACAACCGGAAAAAACTTTCTTTCTTGACGCAAAGTGTGAGTTCGAGGCTGGCGTGGGGAAACACCGAGACAAACTCAAAGAAAGAGCCTCCATTAACGACTCACTTCGCCTCGACCCTCTTTTCTCACAACTTTGTCGGAACTAAGGGCTAAACATTGTTTCTTTTTTCTTTTTGCAAGAGCAAGTAGGCTCTCTCTTTAGCACACTCCCCGAATTATGTTGACTACTCACCAAACCCGGCAGGGCTGCGCAGCTGTGGCCTGACTTAAAAAAGACCGTACCGCGCTAGGGAGGTTAAACGGGCACCCTATGCCATCAGCTGAATTTTTAGCGCTCGTAAATTATTAAAAATACAACTACAATAAATAATTACTAAAGTAACGATGTTCCCCTGCCGCCCTTCTTATCCGTGTGTCGCCGCGAAAGAAGCAATGATGCTCTGAAAATAAGTAACCATGTTTGTTTTTTGTTTTTAGTTTAGAAACAATTTCGCCGGCTGGGGCTCGACAGAACAGAAGAACCCTCCACACCCAATTCCACTTCCAGTTCCACCAATATGTGTTTCGCTGACTTTTTGATCTCCGCCATCGCGAGAGCGATGGAGAACCTCAGCAAATAAAGAAAGGCGATAAGTTAATGTGACTGGAATGAAATCGTTATACTGTGACCGGCCTCTCCAATGAAACTTTTTTATATGACGATTAAAATAATTCTTCAGGTCTTTCGCATGGAGCATATAATCGTACTGAACATAAGAAGTCCACTGGAATAATGCGACAATGAGCTCAAAAAAACCTTTTCTTGTGCATTCTGTATAATGTCGTGCACATAATATGGGAATCGTATGAAAACTATCGACGAACACAGTGTGTTAAAAAGTGCTGATGGTTTAGCTCCGGTTAAACCTAGTGTGTACGCGATCGCTTTATACACATGGTTACACGTAGTAAAATTCTTTATTCCGCAGAAGGTGTTTTCTTGGTTATAGCCATGAAGACACTGCGGAAGACGCGCATGCAGACGCGCATCTGTTGCTAGACTGCGCATGCGGAGCACACCTGTAGCTACTGCGCATGCGCGACGGCCGCAGCGAGGCTGCGGAGTCGACGGCGCCAGTGGCAGCGGCGCAACTCTGACCTCAAGTGTGGCGCATCTGTTTCTTGTTGCATACGCATTGACGGCTCCATCTCGGCCCGGTGACCTTGGCTTTACATGGCGTAGTGAAGCTATAGCTTGTAAAACCAGGGAACGTTCAAGAAGGTGGCTACCAGTATTGTCTACGCTGCCGTCTGATAGTGTGTGCGGGTTCGCTTATCACGTCGTTCGAGAACTGCCTTCCATTTAGAGCTCCGTTGAACGACTGTATTTGACAGCATGTTTAACGTATACGAAGATGCATGTAGGACTGCACGTGAAGATTGCGCCATTCGGGGGGAAACACTAAACGTTGCGGGAGTTATATCCTACATTACCAGGCACCTTTATCCTGCTGTTTAAAAATATATCAGTTCCTAGATTACACGCACACTTATTTGTGTTCTTTTTAAATGTAATCAGGAACAATTAACGAGCGGCGCCCTTTATGGGTACAGTGTGAAATGTGAAAATAATTTGGGATGTTTTGATTCCATCTGCTGCTATAGGCCACGTTCACCCCCACGCCAGGTAACTGCTGTGTTTTAAAAATACATCTGCTTCAAAATTACATTCTATACGTTAACATACTTTTCTGAGATGTAGAGGGCAATTTTTTTTAAATCACCTCCCGGCTGCACTGTGCAATAAAAATATGGCTCAAATATTTTTGTTCACATGCAGTGCTAAGGGGTGTGCACCCAGCTTTTACATACAGCTGTCGAGAGCCGCGCCACCATACCTTGTTCATCGGTTTTTGGTCTATACAGAATTGTAGAAATCATATAAAAAACATTAAAAATCTTATGAATTTTGAATTTTTTATATTATGTTGACTCTATATTGGAATAATTTTATACGAACCACTGATACTGTGCGTTTCAGTACCGCTGCTCTAATCCCCTCGAACACTGTAACTCGCAGAATGAGTGAAAACTACGCGGCCGGATTCGACCCTAGAGCTCAAGGAAGCAAACCAGGAGCCATAATAATTAGCAATTTTTTTCATTTCACTGCATTTCAGCCCCGTCTTTAATGCCATCACCACGGTTTAAAATGCTTACCGATTGACAGGCCTGAAAGCTTGTGATGTAAAGAACCAACAGAATGAATCAAGAAAACAGTGCAAAATTCAGCTAGGGGTCTCAGATTGTCGAAGTCGTTGCTCCCCAAACTAAGGTGCATTTGGAATTGGCGCGCCCCTGCGGCTATCATACTAGTATTGGTTAAGGCGTCTGGCCAAAGCTTGCTTGGTTATAGTGAGTTCCCATTCACTGATCCCTCACGCTTGCTAATAGATCGAAAAATCTTGATCCTTAGGGCCACATTTTTAAAATAATTTCTTCACCCGATTTACTCATGGCTGCTGAACAATTGCTAGTTTCCGGCTTTAACATCACGAATGTCCGTCACTTGCTCTGGTATGTGATACGTGGCTGATCAATAGAGAACCTACGATAAAGTTTGCCCCGTTTATCGCATAGCCGCCAGTGGCGCCCCTAACCTGGGTCGTATAAGCTGTACGGGTGGTCGTTTTTGGAACAGCCACCTGCCGGTGCCGGGGTGCACCACGTGACCACTACAAGAGTGCGCCAGGACTATCAACCCAAAACTAAACGCCTGACAGCTATCGTTGGATCTCGCGTTACACACTCGCAACCATCCTGTGTGTTTTTTTTCCTTTTCTTTTCTTATTACCGCTGTTGTTTTTAGCAGCCTTTCTTCCATTCGCGCTCCCTGGAAACTGTCTAGACAAGAAGCCATACCTCTGCGCACTTTACTGCGCGCTAGTCTAGTTTAAATCACACTTGAGTTCTGTTCTTTTTTGTTTATTATGCTTGACAGCTTGCATTAGTAGCCATTTAAAAATACAATGATTTATGCATTTTAAAGTTGTCATCAGGTTGTTCCGTTCTATCCTTCCAGTAGTGTGTGCACATTCAGCTCATAACATTGTAAAATCTCTCACAGAGACAAGCAATGGATAGTATTGGTGAGTATCTCCGTGAATTTTTTTTTTCAATGTAGTTTGTTACAGTATTTTTTGGTGCGTACCAGAGGGACCTGTTACACCACTCACCACATTTCTCAAAAAAAAAGAAAGAAGCTCGAGTTTTACTATCCCACCAAGTTCATCAAATCTCCTGAGTTACCGTGAGCAAGCCAAGCATGAAATAAAACTCAGGGAGTTTAGGCACTGCGCTTCCGCCGCAAGCATTGCAGTCAAAGCAGCACTAGCACTGAAAAAGGGGGAACGTATAAAAGAAGAAGCCGCAATTAAGTCCACAGCACTCTGACAGAGAGGGCTCAGATGCTACGCTATACTGTGGACCAAAAACGAAAATCCAGAAAGTACAGTCTGCCAACGTCTTGATTTTTCCTCGCACTGAAATGGAAGGAAAGAAGGAAGGAAGGCCTCAGACGTTGCTGGCACATACCCACTACGGGGCAGTGGCCAAGACACAGGCGGTTAATTACTAGATACAGGAAAGTTTTGACGGGAAAAGCAGTGACAATAGTATGTAGTCTGATAGATTGGAAGAGGGAAGGAAAGGGGTCTAGTTAACTTGGAGATCGAAGACGGGACAATTGCTTAATGTGCATAATAGTACACAATGCCTGTAATGTTGCAATGTCGTACTGACTAAGAGCGGGAAAAAGAAATTAGAATGGGAGTCGCTGAGTTTCTTGAAGAAAATTTTGCACAGCAGAGCGCACACTCCTGTCACTTCGTCCAAGAAAAGAAGCGCCAATGGAAAGAACAACCGCGGAAGACACAGGCAAGCCCAGTTGATGAAATGGAATTTGCAAAAGACGCTTCCTCAAATGAGAAAAGCGGCGGCAGAACAGCAGGAAGTGATCTATTGTCTCAGGTTCGGCACAAAAAGGGCACAGTGGGGAAGCTGCCAGGCCAGATCTGTGAAGGTAGAAATTTAGAACGGGAACCCGGCAACGCAAGCGCGTGAAAGAGACCTCTAGTCTGCGTGAGCGCCAGTCTTTGCTACTCCAAGGATGCAGAAGATGCTGATATTCGGGAGATGATGTAAGAGTCGAGGCAGCAAATTCCTTAAATATTGTGTAGCTGCGAAACCTCACCGCAGCTGTATATGCACACGATGGTAGGACAGCAACAATTGGGCCGCTGAGAGAGGCTCTTGCTAAGGAATCTGCAACCTCATTTAAGTGAAAGCCCATGTGACCTGGTACCCAAAGCAACCTTACCGAATTTAGATTGAGCGGAATCAGGAACTTAAAGATGCGTGATGGCGGAGAGTCAGTGGGTGAGGATAAGGAAGAGCAAATGGACAGAGAGTCTGTCATAACCACGACCTGGGAAACGGTAGATTCTAATTTTCGTAAGGCTAAGATTACTGCTAATAATTCAGCCAGAAAAATTGGAGTGAAGTCAGGAAGACGGAGAGAAAAAGACCAATCCAGTGAAGGTGAAAAAATTCCCACACCTGCCTTTTCGCGATCCTGCAAGGCATCGGTAGCAATAAGAACATGAGAGGGAAAGGACCTTAGGTGGTGCTGCAATAGACCCTGAAGAAGCGGGAAGGGCTGCAGCTTTGCATTCGATAGGAAAATGTCATCGAATTCAATCTGGACAGATGAGGAGTTGTTATATATTTGGCGGACATCTGTGAAATTAATATTTATGCGATCAAGGAGGGACTGCACGTAACATATCTGCGGGGTATGAAATCGAGACCAGGCAGCACTAAAAAAGGCGGAAGGTTGACTGAGAAATATTATACTGGAAGCGTGAAGAGGTGAGTCGCATAATTTTAAAAATGTTTGAACTGTTAAAAGGCGAAACCTAGCTGATAACGATGGGATTCGAGCCTCAAAGTGCAGAACAGCAATGGCGACATATTTTGGAAGCCCCAGACAAAGGCGCAACGCCTCACGCTCCAAAAGCACAAGAGGGCGAAGTTTATAGGCAGGAGCTCCCGAGAATAAAACAAACCCGAACTCCAAAATTGGGCGGACGTACATTTATAAATCATCAGAAGCGTATGCCTTCTCATGCCTGACCTAGCACTACAAAGCCTGCGCAGGATGCCAATGGCCCGAACTCTTTTTGCAGAAACTTGCTCAATGTGTTGCCGCCAGGAGAGAGTAGAGTCGTATAATACACCGAGATACTTCACCGTCTGAACTTGAGGTATTATGTTATTTCTATAGACCAGGCAGATATTTACAGGAACAGAAACTGGAAATACTAAGAATGCACATTTCTTCACATTACGGGACAGATGAATTCTTCCTAGCCAGTTGTCAAGAACATTGAGGTATTTTTGCAGGGTTTGATAAAGAGTGTGAATGTCACCTGCTGATGCAAAAAATGCAATATCGTCGGCGTACACATAAGTTTTCACATTTTGAATGCATGGAATTGAGCTTAGAAAAATGTTAAAAAGAACAGGTGAGAGAACTGATCTTTGCGGAACACCTCTTGTCTGTGGAAATCTCCTTGAGGAAACACCATTTTGGCAGCAGTAAAGTTCTCTATTTTCCAAAAAAAACAGAAATCCGGGCTACAAAATAGCTCGGGAAGTTGAGTTCCTGTAATCTTAGTAATAGAGTCGAGTGCTCCACGCTGTCGTATGATTTACTGACATCCAAGGTGCCAAGCGCAGCGAACTTTTTTCTATTGCGAGCTAATTTAATACGTCTCTCAAGGTCAGTATGAGCACACCAAATTGAACAACCCGGCCTGAAACCGATTTGACATGGATTCAATACAGCATTTTCTGAAATGAATGACATGACACGGCTGAGAAGGACCCTTTCCACCAATTTCACTAGGTTCGATGTTAACGAAATAGGGCGTATATTGTCTAAAGTTAAGCCCTCCCCTTGTTTTTAAGCGATGGAACTATTTCAGCAAGACGCCACTCATGCGGTATCCAAGGACCTTTAATAGAATAGTTAATTAGAGCCAACAGGTCTGCAGGAGATTCATTGAACAAAATTTTTATCATAGCTGAAGTGACCTTATCGGGGCCAGGAGCCGCTGGGAATAAGCGCAGAACAATTTGCGACAGCTCAGGCATAGAGACCTCAGTGAAATCACTTGAGGTGCATGTGAATAGAGTAGGAGAAGGTAAAGCAGATGTAAAGCGAAGCTCTAGGCCACACGCAATATCCTCTAAGGCCTTTGCGATGTCAGCAGGAGACTGAACGAGGGATTCAATGTTGGCAGCCGGAGGAATCACCTTGTTGCGCCTCATGAAATTAAACAAAGCTCGTTTACTTCCTGATTGGGAAAGGAAATCATAATGATTTGTATTATACTCCTCCTTTGCACGGGCGACAGTGCGCTTAAATGTTGCTGCAACATACTTATATTCCAGCCAATTTTTTGGGCATTGATTGATGAGAAGTTTCTTCCAAGCTGCTTTCCGTCGTCTATATGCACGCGTGCACTCAGAATTTCACCAATTGTTCGCGATTGCACCCTTTGTTCTCTTAACCAAAAATTCAGACTTTTGCCTTGCATGGTCCAGTACTGAACATAGATGTGCAGCCTTGCTTTCGACACTTCTCTGAGCGCGAGTGTCTGAAGTGATTTGGAGGGCTGATTTTAACGTGTCTTTAAAGCAATTGTAGTTTATTAACGTGCGCTGTTGTCGCTCAGGAAGAGTTAATTTACACGCAAACTTGAAACTAATCGGTAGATGATCACTGTTTGTAGCACAGTCAACAGGCGCCCAAGACATAACAGAGACTCCTGGGGAGTAAAAAGTTAAATCCAAGGCAGAGCGGCATTGACTGCGAACAAACGTAGGCAATCCGGAATTGTTGCAGATCAAGTTGTTGCCAGAAGCCCAATCAAATAGTCTAGAACCAAAGCTGTCTGTTTTAAACCCCCAAGTCACATGGTGCGAATTGAAGTCGCCAAGTAATAGAACCTGAGATCGGCTACTAGACATGAGTGAGTCAAGGGGCCGAGTGTCACGCACACCAGACGGGGAATATGCATTAGCTACCGTAAAGGGCTGTTGACCTGGGACACTGAGGTCAACCGCAAGGATTTCACATTCATTGTCCGCATATTGAAAAGAAATGCATGCCCTGTGGCAAAACTTTGGAGAGATGAGCACTAACAACCCTCCCCCTCGTGATGACCGGTCAGGCCGGAACGGATGGTAACCCTTGAGATGACAATTGAAATTTGTAGTCATCCATGTTTCTTGTAAATCAATTAAATCTGGTAGAAGCTGATTGCATAGGCAATTTAAATCTATTGAAGCTGAGAATAAAGATCGACAATTCCACTGGAGTACACTTAAGAACCCTATCTTGGCGGAAGTGCCGCAGCCGCGACTGCCTTTTCTAGAATCCTGGTCTGAGCGTTTTGACTTGCGTTACTTTTCTTTCTTTGACTGGGGGCAAGATGGACCGGCAATATTCAGAGGAGACCCACTTCGTTTCTGGGCGCGGAGATCAGCCTCCATATCCATACAGTCCATAGAGGATGCGTCCATAACACTGTTCGAAGGAGAGGCCTGAGAGGTCTTTTGTTGCTCACATTGTTTTTGGCCCTGTGGAGCGGAATCGATTACTACTGAAGGAGGGGTA
Source organism: Amblyomma americanum (assembly GCA_030143305.2). Lineage (NCBI taxonomy): Eukaryota > Metazoa > Arthropoda > Arachnida > Ixodida > Ixodidae > Amblyomma > Amblyomma americanum. The sequence continues at coordinate 88,608 of JARKHS020004130.1, forward strand.
GCTTCCGAAGCCAAAGAAGACAAGAGCGGAGCGGTGGACGCCTGCAGAAGATTGGTCATCTGAGCAGCTATGACCTGCGAAATGCACGTGGACACGGTTTCCATAATGCAATCCATTGCATTTGCCACAGCTTTCTCAACTGCCGCTGTAATAGCCTGGGACAAACTAGAATCCATTATGGGTGGGCATTTGGCGGCCACACTAGAGTAGGCTGAGGCTCTCTCCTTGACTGCGGCAAAAGCCTCTCTCCGCGTGCATCTGCGCTTGTCTATAAGCTCGAGCACCTGAACTTCTTGTGCTCGTGCAGGACAGTCAGGCGAATCAGCAGGGTGAGCACCGCTACACAAACAACATTTCTCTTGCTGTTCAGGACATTCCTCTCTGCAATGACGTTCCCCACAGGCACAGCAGCGTAAGGCCGATTTGCAGGCTTTGCCGCTGTGGCCAAATCGCCAGCAGTTCTGACACTGAAGGGGCCGAGAGTTAAAGGCATCTTCTCGAAAAACCAATGGCCACACCTTAATCTCTGACGGGCAAAATATTCCTGCAAATGTGGCAATGACGGACTCCGTAGGAATTTTCACTCCGTCAACCATCCTGCTGCATCGATGGACAGCAATAACTCCCGCAGGCGAGAGGTTCTCAAGCGTTTCGAGAAGAGAGATGTTTGCTTCGTTTTCGTCCATCTCTATTAGGCTTGGCTGCGCCCGCTACCTCTGCAGCCAGGCCTCACACACAAAGTGCACGCACCAAGCGGACGACCGTTGCTACCGCTGCAAAAGTGTACCGGAGCTAGGCGTAAGTTCACTGATTGGAGAATTGCTTGATTCATCAGGCATGCGAGTTTGCACACAACATTGGTTTTTGCTTTTCACAAGATGTCGAAAACGAGTTCGAAAACTGCATTGAACTATACCAGGCGGCTTTTCGTAACACCGTGCTAATAACAATGTTGAGTGATAAACAAAACCATGTAACTCCAATAGACACGCATTTAGCTTCAGTGCAACGCAGCAGCATTAAAAAGCTCATCAAATGCTCAGAAACCTCTGGTTGTCGAATTCTTAATCAGTTTAAAAATCATACGTAAATGTATATCGCATAATATACCCTGCACGGTCAATCATAAATTAATGGTATTACTTACGCGAAGTTCACTTCAGAGTGTCGCAGCCATCGAAAATGTAAAGTTAGCCAAGAGAACGAAAGTCAACTTTAATATCTGCAAAAATAAACGACGAAATTTTATCACCACTGGAGTATCCGCACTCGATTACACTGAAAAAATGCGAATAGTGTGAAAGAAAACATATCAAATCTGCTTTTCTGCCTCGAAAATCTTTTATGGCTTCATCTTCGGCTCCATCCTACACCTTTAGAGCCTTCAAGTACTCGTCAACTCGACATTCTTTTAGAGTGCAAAATAAGACACACAGAAATAATAATAAAAAGATACTGTGCTTCCAAGCTTCATACAGGGTGATTTTCTTTAATCTGTACAAATTTTTATTTTATACTGCGAGAGATACGAAGGTGCCGTCGTTTGGGCTGGATTTTACAAGGCTGCCAGTACTTACCAAAAATGAAACAATGATTACACGATTTTTTTAATTTAAATCAGCTAAGAAGCATTTCTATTTTTATTCTAGGCCGCAAGGTTATATTGAGAATTTCATGGCCATCAACATCGAAGGTGAGCCCTGTTTTAAAATATTTGGCAATGTTGTTGGCAACATCAACCCTCAAATGTGCGCATTTTAAAGCTGGTTTTGTTGACTTCCCAGCATTACCTAAATATAAAATGCCGTCTATACGCTTCTTATCGCCGCCAAAATGAGTCCAATTTCTCCTACATAATCAAGAGCACCAATTGCGCCTGTATCTGATGCATAAGTGCGAGAGACGCCTTTTCATAAACTTTTTAATACAGAAATCCAGCTCAACGAGCTTTCAAAAACATATTTTTAGCGTTCTATACTTAGAACTCCGTTACCGATTAAGAAAATTTAAAAACAAGGCTCAGCTTTGGTGTCGACGGCCATCAATTTCTTAATATCTTTGTCTCCTAAGATCAAAAATAGAATGTGCATTAGTTAATTGTTCCTTTTATAATTGATACATATGAGGTACATAATGTCCGCCTTGCTGTACAATCAAGCTCAAGCGACCTTACCAGTGTATCTCTCGCATTTTAAGGCAATGGCGTTAAAGGCTCCGTTCCCAAGAAAATCCAGTGTCTGCGTCGGCGTTGTGAGCGAAAAATCAGGGGCATAGCTCTGGCATCTGGTCCCTAGACAGCAACCTAGGAGGCAAGTGTGCATCTAGGTCACGATACCTTAAGACGTCATCCCAGCCTGCCAACTAAATAGTGAGAAAACTGCCCACCGTGACAGGTGGCAGTTAAATTAATGATTGGTCGTTTGGGAAGAGCAACCTGGCCCACACACGACCCATCGGTGGCAGCACCTGCCATCGCAGAGCAGTGGCGCATCGCTTAACCGCTGCAACACTGCGCCAGGAGTGTTGCGAGGACTCCCAGCGATGTATGGCTGTTAAGTAGAGAACGACATTCTGCATACACTAGAATTAACCAATTAAGCTATCGCGTCATACCCTTCAGGCGGAGCTTAAGCTTCTTCTCCAATGTTTAAAAAGAAAAATCTGTAAATATTAAGAAAAATCACCGTCTATATGCAAAAAAAATTGACAAGAGGCCCACAGTCTGTCTGCAGCCTTTCTCTCGAGTACGCGAACTTTTTAAGACCTGGATGCCTCTGACATCCTCCAGAAACCAAGGTCGATCGGAAGCACTGGTATTAGTCAAGTGTTTTAAGCCCCAGCTGGACTTCGGACGCTGATGAACGCCACACCAACGTAGTTTCAAAAAGCATTATGCGTTTTTTTTGCGTGAGATAGGAGTATCGTTAGATATGCCTCCTGTCTTCGCACTTCATCCGCCCCATGCAACAATTGCTCATAAGTCCCCTCAACCTTGCTGCAGGAAGCACTTAATTTGAGCATGGCTGGTAAGATTCCATATGTAACATCACAAGGGTATCTGTGCGTCGCAGAATCGACAGTGTGCGAGTGCATCTTCCAAGAGCAATCTAGTCTCATATGGAAAACACAAGAAAGATAACGAGCCTGTCTTGTCTTGCACTGATCACAATAAAACACTTTAGAAAGTAAGTGCAGAAAGCAGTGTGGTACAACGACGGCATTGCCTTTGTACTTAATTTTTTATCATCTTTGATCGTCACTACATCTAGCGACGTGACGCTCGTTTTATCTCCAAGGTTTACCATTACCAGCTGCGGTGGCTCGTAGGGAAACGAATTAATTAGAATAAAATTGTTCTTCGTATTCTGTACATTGCTGTGTGTTTACGTCGCCATGCGCAGTGTATAATGGAAAACTCATGACTACCTCCCTAACCTTTATACCCCCTCATCCCTTCCGAAAGCGCAGGGTAGCAAACTTGTTTCATCTAGCGGTTAACCGCCCCGTCTTTCCTCCTCCTCCTCCTCCTCCTCCTCCTCCTCCTCCTCCTCCTCCTCCTCCTCCTCTCAACATAAGAATTTTGAGTGTCAAAGCGCCGTGAGGACCACCCCAGTTCTTTCCCTAGCATAAACAGAGTGTCAATCTACTCATTAGGTAGTCGCTTTTATTCTTATTTACTCCGTTATTACACATTGATGATGACATAAAGCCTTAATAAGTAATGCGATACGAGTAATCGTTACTTGCATGTACCGTCCCTGATCTCTTAATGCGTCGCATCGTGGAACATATCATGAATTATTTGTCTGGCGACCGAGTGAACAGCACAAAAGCGCTATAATGTATGAGTTGGGACGCCCGTACGTACTGCACCGCTGTGCATTAAGGCATCAGCCGATCGTCGGGGGCGACTTTCTTCACTTTTGAGCCGTCAATGTTAACAACGAAGTATTCTTGCGTCAACTAAACTTTTCTCCTTCCTTTATTTTTATGGTCCTTTCTTTGTGCTCCATGAACTTTGCTCTGAGCACAATATAAAATCCTCCCTCACGGAAGCTGAAGTGCATTAAAAGCGTGGGAACAACCTCGGATGCACTATAGAAGCAGCCTCGTACAGAGTGCTTGAGAGGATGCACTCTGAGTCGAAAAAAGTGAAAACTAGCTCTGTTTTCTGAGTTTTTCAAGAGATCGCCTGAATGACAAATCCTCTGCTTTTCATTCGGATGGTCTTTTTATTACTTTGTTGACTTAATCTCTTTTTTTGCAGTTTGCTTCTCTACACGAGAACGACTACACGTTTGCGCTTTAGCAGCATAGCAAGGCATCGGTTTGCTCTAGTATTAGCAACTCTAGTTCTACTTGAGCCGCTGCGGTGGATCGGTGGTTATGACACTCGGCTGCTTACCCGAAAGACGCGGGTTTTATACCGGCCACGGAGGTCGATATTCGATGGAGGCAAAATTATAGAGGCCCTAGTACTTTGCGATGTCAGTGCACGTTAAAGGGCGCCAGGTGGCCGGAATTTCCGGAGCCCTTTAATAAGGCGTCCCTCATAGCATGAGTCTCTTTGGAACATCAAACCCCCGTAAACCAAACAAAATAAAACTAGTTCAACTTGTTACTTTTTTTAGTCTTTACCGGGTTACAGACGGCGAGGAACTCAATGCCGTTGTTGTCAACTAGTTCAGTTTCCTGGCGGTGATTCTACGCAGATGGATTAAGGAGCTTAGGCAGCATTACGAAAAGTGCCTTGTAGTGAACGGCGATTTCGCGAAAAAGTGAGTTAAGATGGTATGAAACTATAGCCATCTAAAAAAAACTAACCCATATGACCAAGCAGGCCTTCTTTTCTAATTTGCCTCGTATCACGCGACCTTTCAGTTAAAACTGGAACTCTTCAGCCATTCTATTCAAACTTGTGATGTGAGTTACGAAAACCACTCCGTGATCAATGTTTGATTGTCGATGTCAGTGTGGCCTAGCCTAAGAGATTCTACAAAGTGTGCTGACGACATCGAAGTTACTTCGTGAAGTCGGCTTGTGGTGGCAATACCTGCATCACATATTCAGGACTTTTATGGCTAACAAAGGCTTTATTTTCAGTTTACGTATTACGGTCAATATAACATGGTAATATATCAATACAAAACCGCTTTAATTTGTTCTCAATGTCCTTTAAATACAAGAGAGGGGAAGCTTGCATTGCCAGATGCCCAAAACTAAAAACGCGCTGCATGCTTTACAGGGGCAACATAACAGCAAATTTTTTCGTGGCGACAACAACGCTTCACAAAGCTCTGTAAGCTGTTTTGCAACATCACCTGTGGATGCGACATAACCTAGAGGACAAAAGTTAGCTCTTTCTTTTTATGTGGTCAGTATTACGTTATCTGTGGGTCGTGACATCTGGAGGGTTTGCGGGCTTGTGGAAGCGTCATAACTCCTTCACTGGCTACGATGGCCGCGAGGATTGGTCTGCCAAAAAAGTGCACTAGACAAATTTGCGAACTCGTCACGGACGTGGGCGTTAGAGATGACTGCTGCAGACATGATATCGTGTGCCAGTCGAGTTGAGCGGATCTGATTCCGTATATTTCGTATACGTATATGGAATGACATATATGAGGTTTTCGTATACGCGCGAGCCCACGATGCCGAGAAGATGAGATAATGACGCCAAGATCAGGAAGCACACACTAGCGAAGACAAAGCCGCAGCACGCAAAAAATTCTCTTGCGGTGGAGCGTCATTTACACGTCACTCGGACGACTTCGTGTACTTGGTATCGTCTACCGCTCAATTCGCTGCACCCCGATGATGCTCAGAATTTCAATAGCAGCTACGTTTAAATTCATCATTCTGCAGTAGTAACGTGTTAGAGAAACGCGGCCAAGCGGCCAACTAACACTGAAATTTTCATTGTCTGCGACAGTGGCCTTCGTCTTTGCGATTATTTTGAGTATACATTACAATGCCCTCGGGGCCCAGAGGGCATTTTAGATAGCGTTAACGGAAAGAACAAAACAATATAAAAAACGAAAGTAACCTATCACGTTTGAAGGAAGGAAAAGTGTGAACATAAAAACATGTAGCAGGATTTTCAATGCACATATATTTGGTGAGAGCTGAAAGGTGCTCATAGATTGCAGTCAATACAGGGCGGAGAGTGCCCCAGTCTGTTTCAGTTTCAAATATAAGAGAATTGAAGAGCTCATTTCTATTGCAAATAGGGCGAGCAATTTTTCGCTTACAGAGCATACACGCATATACGTAGGATTGATTTAAAATAAAATTTTTTGAGTGCTTAAATGCGAAAAAATAAGTACTATAAAAGGAACAAAAATCAAGGCGATATATCTTTTTATCAACGTGCAAAATGAGTACTTCGGCAGGCGCGTATATTTATTCTATTATAGTGAATCAATTGCTCAGCGAGGAAATGCTACGAATGGACCCAACTGAACGCTACTGAAGTCGTTCAAATGCATCGACTAATTCAAGTTCAAAGAAAATAATTGTTCGCGAGACTTGTTTCGTGCGCTTGAATCATCATAAAATGCGCGGGAAAGACTGGACGAACAGGGAACGGTAAAATCACGCCAGTCCCACGCTATTGGTGCTGGTGGTGTTTTTGTACAGGCGAAATTTAGCCTGCGGCGGTCTCTCAAAAACTGCTCCATCTGAGTCAGTTAATGAAATGAAGGCGTATCTACCTATTTCTCATAAATCTAGTGTCGTCACAAATATTCGAAAGTATTGTCGTCACTGATCGCCGCTCTAAACTTGAACCGGCAGGGTACAGGGTACGAGAGGCGTCAAATGTGGGCGGTATGCCAGTCGATGTTCACAATGCTCAAGTTTAAAGGGACACAGACTCGAAATTCTGAAAACACACATACAATAATATTTCTTTAAAAGGCTCTAAGAAGTGGCCTTCTAGGAAGTTTTAGTCGCCGGCAAACAATGGCTGAGGCATAATTTAACATCATTTTCAATATTGTCCGAGGATCCGCTCAGCATTTCCACCTGCATCCTATGAGGTCAAAGTGCACTTGCCCCAACTATTGTGACGTCACCGAACCCAGTGTTTGCTCACAGCAGCAACCAGCGCTTGCCAGGAACGGCGATGTCGTCAAGAATGTGGTAGTTCAGGTTGGCCAGTCGACCCGACGTCAACGTTCGCTCCAGAACTGGCGCCTACCGAGACCGGAACCGAGACCGGACCAGAACGAATACCACAAAACTCTGTATTTGTACGTTTTGAAGCGAAGTACGCTGAGAATGGCCTTCAATAACCTTCAGCACAACCACTTTGCCGGTAAATTTATGGTGTTGAACTCTTTTCCTCTGACCTTGACCCATGAACTTTAGTTGTCCTTTGATCTCTTACTTTTTTATTTATTTATTATTATAGATACCTCAGGGGCCCTTGAGGGCTTTACATGAGGAGTGGGCTAACAACCTGGTGTTAATAGAACATAGTTTCGATGGCTTTCTTGAAATGGTCCGGGTTTGTAAGAAGGATGGTACTGGTGGGAACACTGTTCCAGTCACGCGCTGTTTGGATGAAGAAGGAATGAAGATGGGTCACGGTGCGAGCAGGAGGTGGGTGTACTTTTGACCTCTAACATTTGACACTGGGGGAGCGCCTCAGACGCTTAGCAAGCGTGCTTGCTTTTAACTGAAATCCAGGGTTAGCCAAGTTTACCCACTGGAAATTTATTCTGAGTTGCATTGCATACAGGAATATGCTGAGACTTTAGAGGAGGTGTGCGAAGAGCTCTACAAATACCTGTTGCTGCCTTACATACAATCGATAGGTCTCTGTTGAAGTTCTTAAATCAGGGTGCACAAAAAATTAAATGACCATGTACATATACCATCACTATCCGCCCATCAGAATCGCATATGTACACAAGCATATTGGTATAACAGTCGAGATCGCGGTCGTTTTTTATATTTATTTATTCATATATTTATACAAAATACCCCTAAAGGCCCTCGAGAGGGTGTTACATAGGGGGGGGGGGGTGGCACAGGCAAATGAAAAGAATAAAACAAAACCACAAATATAAAACAACAAAAGCAAAAATAAGACACTTCGCATGACATAAGTAACCAAAAGAATCAAAAGAATGGCAGCGCGGCAAAGAACGAAGATTACTGCAGTATTAAAATTATACAAACAGAACACATAATGCAATGAATCATTTAATAACATACCCTGCAATAACATACCCTGTAAAGGAAGCCATGAAAAAATAATGTATGCGAAGAAATAAGCATTAGTTATTGAAGATATAAGATTAAAATATTTATCAGGATCAGTGGTGGTTGCGATATGCGAAGGCACAGTGTTCCAGTCAGATGTGCGTGGTAAGAATGAATGCGCATAGTTAAATGTTCTGCACGTGAAACGCCTAGTTTTAAAGGGATGATCGCTGTGGTCAAAAATCGAAGGAGGCAAAGAAAAAAAGTCGTTATGAAGTGATGGATGATGATAAAGTTTATGAATAAGTGATAGTCGTGCAATTTTGCGGCGGAGACATAAATCCTGGAGACCTGCGCGTTTCTTTAAGGCTGTGATGCTGGTGTTACGTGAATAATCGGAGTAAACGAATGCTTCCCCGAAATCTTAGCAAAGTTCGTTCCAACTCGCTTTCAGGCCCTTCGTTTTCTTTCCGACTCCTGGAGCTTTATTCTTTCATGTATTCACTCCTTTTGCCCGAAAAACGGGCTCTCACGCGAGCGATTATCAGGCGTTAGCGAAGCAAATTTTTGTTGTGCACTTCCCCCATGGTCACTCTCGCGTGGGGGGGGCGAGGGGGTAGGGGGCAGAGCAGGGACAGAGTTGAGACTCCTGAGCCGTAACTAACAGCGTGAGCTTGCCTTTAGAGCGCTTTCACTCGCTTTCAATGTGAAGATAAACGCTGCTCTAGAATAGCTCAGAAAGTCTTTCCGAACGCCCCCGCTTGCCCAAGAACCGGAGCTTTATTTTAGTTCTCCTTCGAAGGCCAGACTAAAAATTTGAAGTTGATACAAGTAGGCCTTGTTCAAGTATATACGTCACCCTGGATTAAATTTTGCTTATATTAGTGTCGATTGCTTGTATAAGTGTCAAATGTTTTTCGCTGTTCTCTCGGGAAAAATTTGCTTATAGCTCTGCTATGACAGATGCGCAACAGCCTTTACGACGAACAGCAAAAATGTAAGCGCCTTACATGCACTATCAGCAACAAATGAAATGAGAACAAGACAACGGAAATACCAACAGAGAAACACAAACATATTACCTCATGAAGAGGAAATACAAGCGAGATTGATTAACACTTCTAAAATAGAGAATTCGAGGTTTGAATTGAAATTACCATGATTATATAGTATTTAGCTTTCTACAGCTAAGGTCTCACATTGCTGTTCGCGTTTCATGTGTTGCTTACTGTTAATTTGAAAATCGATTTACGTTGTGAGAATAAAATATTCAAAGAACTTGATCATACAGAAAGAGGTCACAAAATGGCCCGTTCAAAAAGCATTCGGTTTGGCATGCCGATGTTTAAGTACAAAGCGGATCCCGATCATAACTGACGAGAAAATAAACTCACTGGGTGGCTGCATCCAGCTGTAGGGACGGCAGCGGCTTCTTCATTTTGCTTTGACATGGCACCTATCGCCTTCATCGCTTTGTTTGAGACGCCTCGCGGCAAATAATACGAAGTGCAGAAGACCAACTGAGGATGACGAGCCAGCATGACATACTCGATATGGACAATCACTGCCTTCATTTCAGCGTAAGATGATAGCGTGTTAACACTAATTTCGTAAAAGGCAGAAAAGTAAATAGGAAACCACTGCAACCACGTAACAAACATCAGTCGCCAGGAATATGTGCCGCAGGGGCGCACGTAAACACTGCTGGCTAGCAGGCGACGCGAGCGGGCGTCCATGCAGGGTTCGCAGCTGCGCCGCAAGATGCCGACTTTCCTCGATGGCACAAAACAGTTGCAGCCAAAAGTCGCGCACCGCTATAACGAAGCAATGGGTATAAAGAAAAAATCGCGAGGCACCTTGCGCTTCGGTAAACAAGGTTAAACCTATTTGCGGTGCGTTTAATAGAGGGCGCTTCTTCTTGCGTGCCGTAGTGTCCTATTCCCTGGGAATTAGTGCTGCCCCGCCGTTACTCGCACGTACCAAAGGAAAATCTAGCAAGTGACAGTCTTGATCACAGGCAGCTGGAAACGCAGGACAGCCTGCGATTTTGAAGGGAAACTGAAAATCATTTGGAATTCGACGAGCGTAAAGGGTTCAAATGTGTGAAACTAGCAGAAAGAACATGTGTGTCTTTCTCTGCTAGCATTTGAAGTGGTGACATAATCAGTGTATGAAGAAAGCCGCGACGGTGTTCAGGTTTCTCTGAAATTCACGGCGCAAGGTAGGGGGCCTCAATGTGACGTCATCTACGGCGGTATTACATTTTCAATGCGGAAATGTTTCCTCAAATGAACAAAGCCAATGCCATCGAAGATAATGCCGTCTAAGCGTTGTCGAAGCGTTCTAAGGCTCTGGACGAAGGCAGAGAAAATCTTAAATTTTTGTATTTCTTGTACACTCAGTACAGTGCGACCCTGCCCCTGTCTTTTCTTTTTATCGCTCCCCCCTTTCTTGTCCCCTCTCTGTCCCCTCCCTCCCCTTTTTATTCCTACTAGGCGCAGCTCAGGTACTACTTCAGGCTTCAATAGCCCATGCCACGGCTAGCAACACGATGACGGTGAATTTTTATGCGCAAGGGCACCTGTGGCTTAAGAGCGCCATGGCACAAGGATGTTTCGTCTATTCAAGGTGGCGTCAAAGACCAATTTTCCAACCATTTCACACTAAAGAAGCCTTGCACCACGCAGGAGAAAGCTTCTACCCGCTTTATCATCGGAGGATACCCAGCGGCAATGAGGATCAATCCGCGCACCTCCCGAATGCGAGGCGTAGCTCGAACGGCTAGGCCACCGCTGGGGTCGCGAGTAGCAACATATTTTACTTCTGTTTTCATTTTATTATCAACCATTAGTACTAATAATGCCATAATTCTGTCACTTTGACCTTCTCTTCACTTCTGTAGCGCTATGGCAAGAAGCCTAAGGTTTTTGGAGCTTAAATCGGTGATTACTTCATATTTTAAATGTAAGAGCTTCACGCTCAAGCTTCATACATTCGATTTCTTAAATCTCATCCAATTCTTAACAAACTTTCCAGGTTCTCGTTATATCAAGACACTATGAAGATTGATTGCGGAGCATAGAAAAAGGTATAAGCATCCGCGAAAGCATTGGTAAGATGTCTAACGTAAGAAGTTCATAACCCAGTCGCCACAAATCGAAGTGGTATTCTAGAAAACAAAAAAAAAGCTAGAAGTGGGGCGATGAAATGTGTCGATGCAGAGGAAATGCGATAGCGTTCTTTTTTCGCTGCCAGTCTCTTCTAATTCTGAGTCTATTGTATTTCAGTCTACAGTCCAGTCCAATCCCGACAGCGCAATGATGCAAAATGTGTCACTTGATAGACTGCGGCGAGTCCTCGTACAACAACCGGCAAAATGACGACGAGGTTAGCGATGCACCACTGCATCGACAGGTGGCTGTTTCACTGATACAGAAGGAGGCTCTGAGGCTCAGGTTGGTCTTTCCAAGCAGTGCGGTAAGCGATTTCTCCCGCAAGCTTCATTTTTTCACTGATACTTCTTCGGAAAGCTGGCTATGTTACATGTAGACCTGCTGTTGTTCGAGTCATTTTCACCTTACTTATTTTCCTTTTTGCAGAGTCATTTTTGTCCGACCTCTCCCTCCTCTCCCCTACAAGTTATGAGGTGAAGGGGAGAGAGGCGGAAGAGGGTCGGGGGGAGAGGAGGACCATTGGCAGGTGACAGGTGGAGAGAGGGCAATACCCAGAAGAGCAGCTTCGTCGACGCCTCCACCAGACAATTTCGCCTTCATAACCCTCCTAATTCTATTGCAATAAAAAATTGTTTAAAACATCTTAAATAGATGCGAAAGTTGCGGTCACCATCTCATGATGTCGCGCCATAGTTCTACCAAGTTAAGTGGACGAAATTTCCTTCAATGGAAGTTAGTTCGCAGGTGATTGATCCTAGAATCACGGTACGCGTGGGTGCCGGGCTCAATTCCCAGTGCGGCAGGGTACATAGTGATACAACTGATGCAAGTTTTCCCCTGGCCTTGTGCACGGCCTACCTGCGGTTAGATGCTGGGGCAAATGGGTCTCTGACCACACCTGGAATAAAGAAAAATACCTTGTGACATGGCCCTTTTTGGTCGAATATGCTCTTGGCCAACAGCATTAATCAGCATCCACCCACCTCCTCTCTCCAGAAGACCACGCAGCACCGGACCTCTTTACATACCTGTACATTCCCTCACTACCGCATTCTCGACACTCATCATCATCATCATCATCAGCCTTACTACACTCACTGCAGGGCAAAGGCCTCTCTCATGTCTCTCCAATTAACCCTATCCTTTGCCAGCTGCATCCACCCTATGCCTGCAAACTTCTTAATCTCATCCGCCCACCTAACCTTCTGCCGCCCCCTGCTACGCTTACTTTCTCTTGGAACCCACTCCGTTACCCTTAAGGACCACAGGTTATCTGGCCTTCGCATTACATGCCCTGCCCAAGCCCATTTCTTTCTCTTGATTTCGACATAGGATGTCATTAACCCGTGTTTGTTCCCTCATCCACTCTGCCCGCTTCCGTTCTCTTAAAGTTTCACCTATCATTTTTCTTTCCATGGCTCGCTGCGTTGCCCTTAACTTAAGCTGAACTCTTTTCGTTAGCCTCCACGTTTCTGCCCCTTAGGTGAGTACCGGTAAGATTATGCTGTTGTTCACTTTCCTCTTGAGGGAAATTGGTAAACTGCCACTCATGATCTGCGAGAATTTTCCATATCCGCTCCACCCCATTCTTATCCTTCTAGTTATCTCCCTCTCATGATCCGGATTAGCTGTCACTACGTGCCTTAAGTAGACGTATTCCGTCACAATTTCTGGGCTCTCGCTGTTAATTGTGAACTGTTGTTCCCTTGCTAGGCTGTTGAACATTACCTTGGTTTTCTTCATGTTAATTTTTAGACCCATCGATCTGCTCTGCCTGTCTAACTCATTGATCATGATTTGCAGTTCACCTCCTGAGTGACTCAGCAAGGCAATGTCATCAGCAAATCGCAGATTATTTAGGTATTCTCAATTTATTCTTATTCCCAACTGTTCCCAATTCAGGCCTCGAAATACCTCCTGTAAACATGCGGTGAACCGCATTGGCGAGATCGTGTCTCCTTGCCTGACGCCCTTCCTTATTGGAATTTTATTGCTGACTTTATGGAGGACTATAGTAGCTGTGCAGTTGCTATATATATATTCCAGTATTTTGACATAAGGTTTTTCTACCCCCTGGTTACGCAATGCCTGTATGACTGCTGAGGTTTCCACTGAGTCGAATGCTTTCTCGTAATCAATGAAAGCTATATATAGAGGTTGGTTATATTCTGCGCATTTCTCTATCACCTGATTGATAGTGTGAATATGATCTATGGTGGAATATTCTTTACGAAAGCCTGCCTGATCATTTGGTTGATTAAAGTCTAACGTTGCTCTGACTCTATTAGCGATTACCTTAGTAAATACTTTGTAGGCAACGGATAGTAAGCTGATCGGCCTGTAATTTTTCAAGTCCTTTTCGTCTCCCTTCTTATGAAGTAAGATAATGTTTGCATTCTTCCAAGCTTCTGGTACAGTCGAGGTCATAAGGCATTGCGTATACAGGGTGGCGAGTTTTTCTAGCACGATGTCCCCTCCATCCTTCAACAGATCTGCTGTTACCTGATCCTCCCCAGCTGCTCTTCCCCTTTTCATGGCTTCTAAGGCTTTATTTACTTCATCTTTCATTACTGGCGGGAGGACGCATTGCTGTGCACTGCTGTCTTTCTCATTAGCGCTCTGATTACATTGGCTACCGTACAGGTCTGTGTAGAACTCTTCGGCTACGTTAACTATCTTATCCATATTGCTAATGACATTGCCCTGCTTGTCTCTTAATGCATACATCTGGTTTTTACCTATGCCTAGTTTCCTCTTCACTGTTTTTATGCTAACTCTGTTTTTTATAGCATGCTCGATTCTCTCCATATTAAACTTCCTTATGTCGGCTACCTTGCGCTTATTTATTAACTTTGATAGCTCCGTTAGTTATATTCTATCGGTAGTGTTAGATGCCCTCATGTTTTGGCGCTTCTTAATCAGATCTTTCGTCACCTGAGATAGCTTCCCGGTACCTTTTCGAACTGCCCTACCGCCTACTTCTACTGCGCACTCCGTAATTATTGATGTCAGATTATCGTGCATTGAATGAACATCAAGATCATCTTCCTCAGTTAAAGCCGAATATCTGTTTTGCAGCGCTATCCTAAACTCCTGTGCTTTCCCTCTTACGGCTAATTCGTTAATGGCCTTCTTCTTCGCTAGCTTCTTCCGTTCTCTCTTCAAGTCTAAGCTAATTCTAGACCTTACCATTCTATGGTCGCTACAACGCACCCTTCCGAGGACGGCCACATCCTGAATGATGCCAGGTTTAGCGCATAGTATGAAGTCGATTTCATTTTTAATCTCACCATTGGGGCTCTTCCAGGTCCACTTCCTGTTTTCTCGTTTGCGGAAGAAGGTATTCATGATCCGTAAATTATTTCTATCCGCGAATTCGACTAATAACTCTCCCCTGCTATATCTAGAGCCTATCCCATAGTCACCTACCGCGTGGTCGTCAGCCTGCGTCTTGCCCACCTTCGCATTGAAGTCGCCCATCAGTACAGTGTACTGCGATTTTACTTTATTCATTGCTGATTCTACGTCCTCATAGAAACTTTCAACGGTCTGGTCATCATGGCTGGATGTGGGTGCGTAGGCCTGCACCACTTTCAGCTTGTACCTCCTATTCAGCCTAATTACTATAGCTGCTACCCTCTCGTTAATACTGTAGAGCTCCTCTACGTTGCCAGCTATATCCTTATTAATGAGAAATCCCACACCTAGTTCTCGTCTATCCTCTAACCCGCGATAGCACAGTATGTGTCCGTCCTTTAGTACTGTATACGCCTCACCTGTCCTCCTAACTTCGCTAAGCCCTATCACATCCCATTTAACTCCCGCTAGTTCCTCGAACAGCACTGCTAGGCTAGCCTCACTAGCTAAAGTTCTAGCGTTAAACGTTGCCAGGTTCAGATTCCAATGGCGGCCTGTCCGGAGCCAGAGATTCTTAGCACCCTCCGCTGCCTCACAGGTCTGACCGCCGCCGTGTCAGTTGCTTTGCAGCCGCTGGGGACTGAGGGCCGAGGGTTAATTGCTTTGATTATAGAAGGTTGTGGCAAAGTACTACACCAGGGTGGCCAAATCCTGCTCTTGTGAGAGAGTGCGTTGTCGGTTCTGGTCACCGAGATAAGGCCGCACTCCAGGCCTGGTTATTCAATTCCATCGACACGCGGATTTTTTTTTAAACCCGGTGGAGAATTGCGCAGCACCAGGACCGGAACCCCGGTCCTCTTGCACGCGAGGCGGATGTTCTACCTCTACGCCATCTCGACACTCACCCGCCACCTAAAACCCACCGACATCCTCAAGAAGGCGCAACTGACCATTTATCCCTCCAGACGGTACAACCTCCCAGAGGCACATGCCCCTCACTCACCCGCCTACGCCTTCCAGGAGCACCACCTTTCTAAAGGCTCTTCCTACCAGAAGACGACGCAGAAGGCTCCGCCCAACACCTGCCTAACTTCATCCTTAGAGAAGCTTAACTCACCAGAAGATCACTTAACACCGGGACAAAAAAGCGGCGGCAAAATCCAGTCTAGACATGCAGTGGCGTGGTGGTCAGTGTGAAATCGAAATTAACAAACAATACTGACCGGTTGACTCGTTACAGTATTGGATCACCTTAGCGTCTTTTTCGTTTTTTCTTCAGCGTGTGCTAAGTGCATGTTCTTTGCGTTCCTCCTCTTTTTGAAATGCTGTGCATTTTGTGTGAAATATTCACTGCAGGCATCTGTGATCAATGCAGCCTTCAGTTGTCTGCCCACTCCACACTTTCAGGACAACCGAAGACAAATTGGGGCTGGCTGGTCTACATCAGCCTCGTCGAGTGGACGAGGAAACAAATGGGTCTGTCGTCGGGTGTCCGCCAGTCGTTAGGGTTACGGCGACGTGGAGCGAAGTAGGAAGGTCGTTCAGGAGCAATCGCAGTGATGTCGGGTGGTGATGAAGGACGCACAGGGCTGACGGGCTGGAGACCAAGGTTTGCAAGCTCTTGACGGACGACGGCTTGTACAATCGAGATGGTGGGCAAGTGGTTGTCGCCATCACGTAGAGGCAGGGAGGCAGGGGACAAAGCTTCGAGTTCGCGTCGAATGATGCGGGTCACATTTTCTGGAGGCGCAGGAGTTTGCCGGTGCAGCAGGTCTTCACATGAAAAGTCGCAGCCGTGTTGGGGAGGCGTGTGTACGGCTGACTAATACGTCTGCTTTGAGCTTCCTCGAAGCGGCGACATTCCTTAATAATGCCGTCGACTGTAGTGCAGTTCTTGCAGACGAGCAGGTTGAAGGCGTTGTCGGCGGTCCCCTTCAACACGTGACCCACTTTGTCAGATTCGGGCATGTTATTGTCAACATTGTGGCAGAGGGCCAACACGTCCTGTATGTAGGAAACATAGGATTCCGTAGAAGTTTGAGCTCTGGACGCAAGCTCTCTCTTAGCGGCGAGTGTTCGGCCGAGCGGCCGTCCAAACAGCTCGCGCAGCTTCTGTTTATAGACGTCCCAGCTGGTCAAATCATCTTCGTGAGTCTCGTACGAGACGCGGGCGGTGTCTTTTAGATAGAAGATGACATTCGCGAGCATAAGAGTCGGATCCCAGCGGTTGTACGTACTCACGCGTTCATACATGTTGATCCAGTCGTCCACGTCAACGTTGTCGGTGCCAGAAAATGTCCCAGGGTCACGAGGGGAAGAAAGAACGAGCGATGGCATTGCCGATTGTGATGTTTGCTGGGAGGCGTCTTGGGTCATGGTGAGCGAAGTCAGCTGGCGGCCGCTGCGGAGCTCCGTCTTCGGTAGGCGTAGAAAGCCGCACCTTCACCAAATATGTTGCGGGAAAGAATATATTTACAGTTATTTACAAAAACGAATGAACAGCTACGGGCGGCACTCATAACACAGCCAGAGATGAGTTCTCGTCTTCTTCCTCGTCCACTTGTTCACACGCTCAATGTCGTCGTCGTCGTCTACCCGCTGCAATTTATTACCGCGTTTTAATAAAAGAGAGGCAACTCTCACTGAGCTTGAAAACTTTCATGAGCTTGAAAATATAAAAAAATGAAATGCGCGGCTCGCTACCGCCAGCTGTATGCACAAGCAAACTATGATGACATTAATACTCCTTCGCATTGTTTTAAGATTCGCCCACAAAATACAAGAAGACAAGATGCACGGAAAGCTTTTTCTCTTATTCGCTATCTTGGTCTCTTTCTCGAGCCCCACTTTCTATAAGATAATGAACAACCAATTAACCTAGGTTACCGCCCGGACTGCATACGCGCTTAATTGAAGATACTTAACTTCGCCGTTTACTTCGAGACAGCAATAACGAAACCCTTAATAGCATCGAATTCATCATTCGGGTTTCGAGCTTGAATCCAATGATAGAATAAAATAATTCTTTTTGAACTCCTTATTTTTGAGTCATAATTACGTATATGATTGCCGAATGAGTGTCCGGAGAGCCGCGTAAAGATAAACAATGGAAACTTTTCAGAAACAAACAGTTCAATGAACTTGTGAAAATCGTACCTTCGGGGGCCATTAAGGACAGGTAAATGGTGATTACGGCCTAGTTGAGCTTCTCGATGACGCACCGCTATTGAATCCCGCAACTCAATCAGAAAGAGCAGAACACTGGCAGAAAAAAAACCACATGCCGCCGGTGGGGCACACGAAATCACGACCTCCGAATTTCACAAAGTTGAAGATGATGGGCTCATATTCCACCGACGACATGTCGATACATCAGGAACATTTCCAGAGTCTCAGAAGCCACAGGTACAGCTAATGGAAACGCTGTGCCCTCGTGGCTGTCAGTCTATAACAAAGAACTCTTTTTCAAGAACCTGGAGTCATTAAACGACCAGAAGTTTGATCATCAGGCTGCAGCTTGAACAGCAAAAGACCAGTCATGTAATTTATATAACCAAGTAGTTCTTGTTGGAAAAGAATAACAAAACGTAGAGAAAGTTTCCCTTCACAGCCATTGTCCTGAGGTACGCAATCCACGCAAGGATAGATTACGACTCAGGGGAAAAATATAGTACAAGAAGCAAGCATCGTCATAGTAGGCTACTATGTTAAAAGATTCAGAGAAGACTTCGTCAAGTTCGCAAAGTGATCGTAAATGGCCATCAATGTCTGTGGGTTTCCTGTAAATCATAACATCATACCGCCCATATTCTTCCCTACACACGCCCCTCTCCTTTGTGTCTTACCCTTGGCCAGGTGCGATTTATACACACACATAAAATACAGAATATGTGGTAAGAGGTGAGGCTTAAATATCTGCACATTCACCGATTCGTACAAGACAAGCACAACAACCAAAGAATGTGCAGCGCATCACTGTACAAGACGCGGCTCATTCCTTCAGAACTCAAAGCACTGCTATATTCCCAAGTAAAACCTTGCGGAATATGAATAATGAATCCAAACAGCGCCACTGGACATCCCCAGGTGCCCAGGTGGTAACTCAAATGGCAGCTTACATGCAGCATTCAGGCGTAGCGAACCGGAAGTCATGTGCTTCGGCGAATTGAACTTCGCTTCCGGGACTGTTTATTAATTCAGGGGTAAGTGCCCTCCTCTGCCTGTGTTTCCACTTCCGCACACGAAAATAGGTTAGAAACATAGTATAAATGGGAAAAGAAACATAAGAATATTCTATATTCTACTCTCATCCTTTTTCTACCAGCCCTTCTCCGTGACAACATACGCACTACCACTTCCTTCTCCCATAGTCCAACGAGCGAACGCGCCTTTGTTTGAAAGTTTTGAAAGTTTGTTTGAAAGTTTATTGAAAAAGATGCATAGGTAAGATGTACATAAATTGATTATTACAGAAGGAGGTCCCAAAGTGGAAACTGTCAGGGGGACCTCCTGTAATTAATTGCATATTTGAAGTAGGATAAATATATGGCAGATAGCAATTACATAGCGGAACACAGGTGCAATGAAAAGTAAGATCTGAAATAACAGTTTAGTCATGCTAAATTTTAAAAACACATTTTGCAAACACAAAAAGAGAACATAGAACAAGCACTCAGGCAATAGAAGTCGTACACAATACTAACAGGTTTCACTGGCGTGACAATTGAAGGCAATTATGCAGTACATAGTTTTTCAAGTTTTTATGGAATTGTGTTTCGGTGCGGAATGATTTGATGGTTACGGGTAGCGAGTTCCAGACAGTGATTGCTGAAAATAAAGCGGACTGTTTGCCATAATTAGTTTTGACATTCGGAAGCAAAAAATTATGTTGTTCAGCGAATCTAGTATTATTAACGTTACACAAACAGGAACCTGTAAATATAGGGAGAGTAGTGCTATTGTGACGGGCGCGATAAATTAATAAACCTAGTTTCAGTTGGAGTGAACAAAGGAGAGGTAAGATATTGAGCCGGCGGTAAAGGGGAGCACTGGATGCGGTGTATGAGCTGAATGTCATTATTCTAGCAGATTGGTTTTGAAGATGACACAAAGAAGAAAGATGGGTATAGTACGTGTTACCCCACGATGATAAAAAGTAATTGAGGTGGCTATGAATGAATGCATAATAAAGTGAGCGAAGAATATGCTGTTGGAAATAATAACGCGTTCTAATTAGTATACGTATACCGAGTGCAACTTTTTTGCTAATAGATTTAGTGTGAAGGTTAAATTTTAAATGTGAATCAAGCGTCACACCGAGAAATGTTACAGAACTTGATGGGAGAATAATGTGATTATTTAGGTATACATCTGGAACGCTGACAAGTCGTTTGTGTTCTGAGTGAAATATCATTAGCTTTGTTTTAATTGGGTTTATTTGTAAAAGATTGCTGTGGCACCATTCCATTACATTTATAAGGTCGGCATTAATTTTTGATGTTAGGTCACTTAAGTTATCGCTAGAAGAAAATATGGTAGTGTCATCTGCATACAGAATGCAGTAGTGTTATTGAGGCATTTTTGCAGATCAATAATGTAAATTAAGAATAGAAGGGGGCCTAAAACAGATCCTTGCGGAACTCCTTGATTAATTGTAATTGGTTGGGATAAAGTATTCGATATTTGTGCAAACTGAGTTCTGTTAGCGAGGTAATTACGTAGTAAACTAAGAGTGGGCCCACAAATTGCCAGCGCTTCTAGTTTTAAAAGGAGTATGGGATGATTGATTGTATCAAATGCCTTCGTAAAATCAATGAATACAGCTGCCGCCCAAAGTCCGTTATCAATGAAGTGTTTAATTTTGTCAGTAAATTGTATCAGTGCGAGCTCAGTGGAATAGTTAGGGCGAAAACCAAATTGATGAGGTATCAGAAGGCTGAATTTTAGAAGGTAGTTCATTAGACGGTTAACAACGAGCTTTTCGATTACTTTACTGAAAAATGGAAGAATAGTTATCGGACGATAATTAGCCAAACTGTATTTATCGCCTCTCTTATGTATAGGAATAACTTTGCCGTTTTTAAGTTGATCTGGAAAGTCACCAGACTTAAACATCTTATTGATAACATTAGTGAGAACGGGCGACAGTTCGTGTGCAACAAGTTTAATTTTAGATGGAAGGATAGAATCTAAGCCACACCCGGTATTTTTTAAGAAGGTTATTATTACGTTTATAACTTCATCTGGGGATGTTGGACGCAAATAGAAAGAGAAAGGACAACGAGTGGGTCGCGTGATTTCAGCGGTAGGCGTTTTAACAAGCTGTGAAAAAAATGAGTTAAACGCATTTGCTATGTCCGTAGGGTTAGTTAAACTTCGCGTACCATCATTAATTTCTGTAATGTTGCCGTTTTGGTCCGAGAGATTTAAAAACTCCTTAATCAATTGCCAGTTCTTATGAGTGTTGTGTCCATTTTTAAGTATTTCGTTTTCATAGTAACTCCTTTTACGATGTTTAATTAGAGAAGATAGCGTTTTTGAGTAGATTTTGAATCTTTGTTTTAAAGCGAGGTTGAACGGTTGCGCTTTCACTTTGTTGTGAAGGTTACTTTTTTTTCTAATAGAGCGTAGTATTCCGTTAGTCATCCATGGATTTCGCGGTGCAGAATACCATTTTACCAGTGACGTTACTGTTGTGCATGCGTCAACTGCATCGATTAATTTCTTCGAAAAAATGTTATACGAAGCGTTAGCGCAGTTTTCTTGCAACACATCTGTCCAGTCAACATTGGCTATCAAATCAATAAATCTGTTTTTGTCGAAGGAGTATCTATTTGATTTTTTCGGTGCGCTTTCATTTGAGCTGTCTATAAGCAAGAATACCGGGTAGTGATCAGTTATATTCAATCTAATGACTCCGGAGGTTTGAGGTAAAAGGACGTTAGACAACACATGGTCGATGAGCGTACCATGTGAATCAGATGCACAAAGAGTTGGAACGTCTAATAATGATTCAATGCCATGACCGAGAAGAATGTTCATATATTCAGAGCAAGCATGATCAGCGGTATCAATAATGTTTATGTTCATATCCCCTACAATAATTATTTCTTTGTTTTCTTTGTTTAAAGAAGTTAGAATGCTGTCCAGTTCTCTGCAAAAGTCGGTGTAAGATGAGGACGGCGAACGATAAATGGAAGCAATGATAGTGTTCTTGGAACGGGAAAGAAAACTTCGGTCTAATTCAATCCAAACTGACTCGCACTTATCTGTGCTAAAATTGATGTCAGAGCGACGTTTGTACGAGATGGCGTTTGATATGAACATTGCCGAACCACCATGACGGTCTGATGAACGGTGGTAGTATTCAGCTTGATAATTTGGTATCGAAAATATTTTGTCATCTGAAGCTGACAACCATGTTTCCGATAAACAAATAAGGGAGAAGGTATGGTTGGCGAGGGTTAGAAAGTTTATCATATCGTCATAGTGCTTCGGCAGGCTGCGAGTGTTGAAATGGATGATAGATTTCTGCGATGATACTGAGTTTGCAAGAAAGTACTTTAACTGGTCAAGATCGTAATACATTGCAATGAGGAGCGGGACCCGCGTGCAGTGAAGATTAGATTATGTGAACATAGCGAGGTCATCGACTCCGGAGATTCGGTACACGCGGCTGTCTTCGGTCTTGCGAGCCTTGATACGGCAGTTATCAACCCAAAGGAATTTCCAGCCTTTTTCCTTTTTTAGAGCCAGTGCTTTTGCGAACAGGCGCTTGTTTTCCGGAGTCAGGTGGTCATTAACGTAAACGGACTTGTCAAGAATGGGTGCTGTGAAACCTATGGAACTTGTTGTAATGCGTGCTTTTTTCGCCTTCTTAACAAACTCGGTTTTCTTTTCGCGGGAGTAAAAGCGAACGATAATGTTCTCATCTTCCTTAGCTGGAACACGGTGGGCAACATCAATGTCTTCAGTGGTGACAGGGCACTCAATTTTTTTTCCAATTTCCTCAATGATGGCGACACAGTTCTCGCCCTGAGTGGTAGGGACCCCTTTGACTTCTACATTGTTGATTCGGGAGTATTGCTCCAATTCGGACATTCTTTGAGCTAGTTGCTTGTTTGTTCGGATTAGGTCTTTATTCTCTTTTACGAGGTGGGCTTGCTCGTCCTTCATCTTTTCATACAATTCATTAAAAAGCTCAAGGCTGCTGCGCAGCTCGCCTACTTCCTTTCGCAACGCGTCGACATCCTTCGAAAGCTCAACATTTGTAGGCATCAAGAGATTCGCCGGTTGTATGGGTGCGGGTTTTGTGCGCCCTCTGACGTCACTGCCGTTATTCGCCGCGTCTTCCTAAATGGTGCGACAAATTCCCGCGCTGTTTGTCTCGGCCGCGGTGCATTTGTACACTCTTTGGGCGCCATTGCTGCAATAACCTCACAGCGTTTTCAATATACTGCTGGAAAATGTTTCGCGAAAGCCAGCAAGGAACATAGGAAGAAAGCAAAGGACAGGGCGTTTCTGAAGCGAGACTTTAAAGTGCACTGCGCAAACACGGGAAGATTGGTAAACTTGTTTATATAGAAAGTTCAGAGAAGAAACAGCGGCGAATCTCGTCCCTCGGGGCATGTCTGATAGGCACCCAGTTTAGAAGAGGAGAAAATTATATTGTTTCCAGGAAAAACAGCAAGAGTATTACACAATGAATTGTCACACGAGAAACACAAGGAAGCAAGAAAAGCTCTTTACGGTATTTTTTTACATGGATTGTAGTGAGTGTTTTGGCACAAAATGTTTTTTAGCTTACAAGGAGGTCCTCTGTGTGTGGAGGGACCCTTAGTCCAGGGCTCCTATGGCTCTCACTGTCAGCCGGGCCCAGTGCACCAGCTCCCGTTTGTTTTACAGGCTAAAGCTTGTCATCGCGGCCTCCCTCGGGTCAGGGTTGTGGTTGGGTATTACTGGGGTTGGTAAGGAAGTCCATGGGGTGTGACATATTGTGAGAAAGGCGTCACAGGTGTGCATTTCGTGGGGTAGGGTGTGTGATGTATGTCTGCATGGAACCGCTTCCTCCCTCGTGAGGACTGTGTGGCGGGGGCAGGTCAGGCGCTTGAGCCTATGGTGTCGAAGAATAGCGCTATACTGTCGGAGCACCGTTTCTGGGGATCGTGAGCCGTAATGAGAGACTCGGTTCCCGTAAGCTAGGGCGATAGCTTGCGTTCGCTGTTTCCACAGAGAGACACGTGACCAGTTGTTCAAGGAAGAACCACGTCGAATAATTACTGTTGCCTGCTCTTCAGGATGTGATGTGCGGCGGTGGAAACTGTTTCCTTGCTTCTTGGGAGTCGGCGACGGGGTAGGCTCTTTCTCCCTCCATTTTGGAGACAACTTTGAGCGCAATAGCTTCCTCTTCGGCCTCCAAAGTGCTCGTGGTGCATATGGTGGCTGCGGTTACTTCCTGCAGTGTATGAGTAGCTACACTGGCCGTTTGTGCCGACCGCGACGCGTAGTGCGCCGCGTCGGTGTATCTCACATTGAGTAGATTCCCGCGCCCTCGCATAAAAAGTGTTGCTCGCGAGCCTCTCCGGCTTGCGCGGATTTTATGGTCCATGTTTCGGGGGCGATTGTATGCGCTTGAGTGTATCCTGCCAATTTAGTGCTAATGCAGAGTAGGCCTACTTTCTTTCGTGTTCCACAGTTCCAAACGCGATCGCGGTCGAAACAAAGTCTCGTACAATTCCGTAGCTTTTCGTGTGCCATGGTGCGTAATCGGTTATCAGGTAAAGAAGAATCGGAAATCATGCGTGGCAGGTGTTAAAGAAATAAAATAACCGATATTTCTATTCAAACACTGCCTTCTTGGTAACTCATCAATAAGTTAACAGGATTTAATGTTTTCTTTCATCGTGATATTTGTTGCTGTGAGAAGCGTTTTGTGGTTAAGAACAAAAACGTTACCATGATGCTGACATCAGATTCAAGTGATGAGACACCACAAAAACAGGCAGCCTTCCTGCGCACTTAGAGCGAGGAAATGACCATAAAACCCTGTAAGAAAGAGCACCAGTCCGATATCTAGTTAATGCAGTCGCACGGATCACTCAAAGTAAACAGTCATCATGCTTAAATGTCACTTTGATTAAGCGCTAGATCAACGGACTCTTCCCCAACATGCCGGTTTTCTTTACTCTCAGCGGATCACTAATGAACATCATGTGAAAGGGTGTGTCGTCCGAGCGAAGCGCAGTAAGGTATTACTCTGTCACTTAGTTCAAATAAATATCTTCCTTCAACTTTTTTGTAAAACATCAGAGAATATAACGAATCTTTTACAAGATATAAACAGTACTCTACAGTCTCCTGAACATCACGCATGTATACTACTGTATATACTTGACTAAGAGCCACACTTTTTTCTCGACCTTCGCTCTGTGTAGCCCTTATAAAAAAGCAGCAATGTTTAAGCAATTTTGGTGCTACATTCTGGGACAAATGCCTTATTGTACAATAGAGTCTTATGCTATGCATGACGCCTTGTAGTAGATAACTTCAAGGTTCTTCGTCGCTTTCGCTCTCGAAGGTGGTCGGACCGGGTCCCTCACCACCCTAGCAAATGATGTCACATTCGGTTAGATTTATTTCATTCTAAACAACAGTAAACCATAGAAGCTTTAAAAACAGTATCCGGGAATACCGCACGATAGTAATTCAAAATCGAGGAGCAGACGAGCTGAATGAATGGTATTCTTAGCCGTCCTGTCAGCGTTACTTCGAGGTCGACATTGGCCGTCCACACCGACAGAAATCACCTGAATTCCACTTTAAATGGCACACAGCTGCCCAACTGCGCATACTGGAAACTGATAATAATGATAGCAGAAGGTATTTGTCCTCAACTAGCCGCTGCAGTAGAGAAATTAGGGCTGCCGGCTTGTGTATATGTGTATTCGACGGGCTACCGCAAGGAAGCTACTAAAGAAAAAGCTAAGACCCTATGACAAATTGTCATTAAATTTGTCTTGATGTCTTCGTTTTCGTCCTGCGTGGTTTCCTAGAGGTAGCGCGTCCAATACACCAGTATGTAAAACCAACTAGCCCCTATTGTCGTATTGCAGCGGCTAGATGACGAGAGCTGCCTGCTGCTATCTTTATTATCATATTCCAGCATGCAGCGATGAGAAGCTGTGTGCCATTGAAGCAGAATTAAGACGCCTGTATTCGGCATGGATGGCCACGGTGGATATTATGTGACGTCGGACTTCTCTCTCAAAAAGTGGGATCTAGAGAAGATGCACATGAGCACAAGGAAATCCGTGAAACACACCTTGAGGTTCAATAAGCGCATCGCAAACGGCCGACTAATGAGGCTCACCGTCCACCACACTGTGGAGGAATCAACTAAGGCACACTGAAGTCAAATCATTGGATTCTCATCCACTACAACAGGAAGAAAGCTTGTTGCGACACTCAGAATACCATTCCTCTGGTTAAGAGGTTGATAGCGGATATACAACCAAAGATGAGAAAAAAATTCCCGTTGGCTCCATCCACAAGAATAGGCATCCTACTTACAACAAGGGCACAAGAGAAGCTAGAGCAAAATGCAAATGAAAGAACTGGAATTCATCTCCACGAACAATGTACACTGACGCACGCGGACCAAATGATGGCATTTTTACTACTGAAGCTTCCTAACAAGGAGGCAGACTACTGCGGGTTGACCCTGAGGCAGTCGTGCCTTCAATACGCTCAAAACGTGCGTAGAAACTACATCAAGGGCCGGGTCCATGATTAGGTGCCGCTCGGATCCTCAAGGACACAAACACTGAAATCAGCACTCATAATGTGGCTCCTGGATAACAAGGAATAAGGAGCAATCAACTGGCCTATGACCTCGCACGTGAAGCATTGTTCGGAGCACTGTATCACAGTGAACGGAATTATGATGTATCACTCTACAAAAATGCATTAATCCTAAATCACTAGAGCTTAGAACGAAGAGAATGTCCCAAATCCTCTACAGAGTTAAACAAGGACGTTGAAATAACAAAAACTTGACAAGAAACCAACGCGTATCACACCCCAAAATCACTACACAACTGGTATCCAGAAGTTTACAGAGGAGCAGGTCGGCTCTGTGGAGATATTACGGATATTTAACATATGCTACGGGAATGGCTTACCAGTGGGAGGCCACGCCGCTCAACGTAGGCACAGCGGGACAGAAATGGCTCGTAAACAACGCTGCTCTAGAAGCTTCGACCAATAGAAACCTGAGGCAGGGGATCCAAGCATGGGGTTAAAAATTAGTTCGGTAAACAAACACTTCAAAGAACAGCATTGCATTGTAGTCTTAATTTCTCCTCATGTAGTTTAACAATAGTAGTGCGTCAAATATATTAGCATCACCAGGCGTTTGATTTGTTTGAAAGTACATGCCCAATAAAACATGAGGTGTAGGGAGACGCAATCTCTCCAGTAATACTCGCAACGTATTTCCACGAGTTATCCAGGGAACAGCACTGAGGAAAGTTGGGGATAAAAGCTAGGGGTAGCGGGACAAAACACGACACAAATTTTCTCTTCATGTTTTCATTTGTATTATTCGCAGGCATTAAAAACAAATATCACCGAGTTATTTTCAGCCGTCCTGGCCTTACCCCCCCACCCCCCCCCCCCCCCCATGAAATGTGAAAACGCTTGTTGGAAGGTAATAGAGGTAAACTTATTCATTTCGAATCTTTCAAAACGACCCATTTTGTACCACCCCGTGGACAAAATGTAGCATGGCTAAGACCAAAATCAGACGGAGATCAAAACTAACTCATCCTCTCAATGAAGGCACATGAACTTCTCTATCCAGAGATATCTAGGCAATCTTTTCAGACTTTTTAGAATGATAAACACACTGCACAACCGGACTCGACACTGTTTTCTTCTATGACTCGTAACATACTAGGCAGTTCCACAGCCAAGATAACCCACACGGCGCTAGTGCCGGCGAAAAATCTTGGAGGCCATGTTGCACCATTGGTAGTTCACCACGCATGCCCGAGGTGGCGCCACTGGCGCACGGGCCGCACCCGCGCCGGACGCCTCGAAGCTGTCGACCGCGTCGGGTGCAGCACAACCTCCCTCCTAGCGCTCGCTTCAATTAAGTCTCAGAACGCGGGCAAACGCAAGTACTTAACATCTTAAGTACACATCAGTGACACAACCAGCAACACCGCGCTAAAGGCTTTCGCCTCACCGCACTTTAGGTCAACATAGTGCCCCCTAGAATTTTTTCACCTATTCTGCGCGCAAGTCGTCATTCATTGTTTTACTTTAGTCCGTTAGACTATCCTCAATAATTACAGAGTCGATCACACTTGTCTAGAGTTCTCGAGCCCTGCATTCAGGTGGAAACAAAGTGAAATTATAAAGTAGGTATTGACTTTCATTGATAATACTTGCGCTGGACCGAAGCCTAATATTCACGTGAAACGCACACGCACCAGCGCCTTGCCCTCAGCAAAGCAGCTGCGCTAAGATTTAACTTCATTTGCTCTTCAGCACACCGCTCGAGCGTTGTAGACAAGTGTGATCGACTCTGTACTCAAAGTTTTATTAAGTCCGCCCCGCACGTGTTAAATTAGCAGCCGTCACCACATTAATACGCCCTCGTGAACACTGCCCCCTACACGAGCACCCGGGACTGCTACGTGGAATTTCAGACTTCAACGGCCGTGGAGAGGAGGGCACGGGGGGGACGCTGAGAAAATCCTGATGCGCAAGCTCGCGATGACATCCGCAAAGGCGACGCCGAAAGCGCCAGACGCAAGAGATGGACGGAGTATGATTGTACCACTCAAGAGTTCGCACCCCACTACGACGACAACCAGCTCGGCTCCGACCCGCCTTCGTGGCTACGTAGAGGGTGCACTCGACTACTGAGGAGGAGGACCCAGAAAACCAGCCCCAGCGCGGTATTTCGATGGATGCAAAACTGAAAAGACAACCGCGTGCCGTGCCGCTGTTAAAATTATTCCACAGCTGTTCTCAACGGCTGCTCTTCCGCAATCTCTAATGGTGGTCAACTAGAAGTGAACGCTACAGCGCCAGGCAACGCCTAGGTAATGAACGGCGTTGAATATTCATTTCTAATGCACTCAACCACCGCTGTGGGTTTATTACACAAAGTGTAGGTGATTGACTCCATACGGTCAGGATGATAACACTGAGAACTTATAGAGGATGGTACGAACACGCCAAAAATCATGAAGACGCCGAAAATACTGGAAATACACTCGATCCAGTAGCTCGAAAGGAAAGTCCGCAAACGGAGCCAGCCTACTCTTGCTGAAAGTTTTGCGTTCTGATACAGGACGGACTGTAGCGCATTAGTTGCTTTAAAAAACCCACTGCTATTTCGGCATCACAGCTCAAGTAACAATTGTGCTCAACATGACAGGAATTTTGTACTCCTCTTATTACACAAGTGTTTATATAAAATGTACAAAAAAAAACACTTTAATGCATAAATGCTCTGTATTTCAGAACATCACTGCTAATGGGTACAAAGAAACAACAGCAACACAAAAATTTAGAGGAGACAAGAGCTCCACCTTATGTACAAGAAAAAAATGAAAAATTGAAAATTGGTTTTGAGGAAAGGAAAGGACGCAGCAACTGCCTGAAATATAACTGTGAATACCTGAGCCGCGCCGTAAAGGAAGGGATAAAGAAGTAGTAGTGAGTGGTTTTATTAAAATAATAGTAAAAAGGAAGGAAAAATTTTTGTAAGCCCCGGCATCTGCCATTGATACTGAACCACCTGAGACACATTTCATCGCCCCGGGAAATCAAGGTGCGCTATATACGTGCGGCAGGACGCCCAGAACACCCTCGTCGGCTCGGCGGCGGCGGCATCTGACGCCCAGGAGTGCGTGGTTGTGACAGAGCGCGTTGGTGGTGTTGACACGACGGTGGCCAGTGTTTATGCGCGTCCAGCTGTCTCGTGGAACGCGCTGTGTTTTCGTGCTGTGTCTTCGTGCTGTACCCCGCGCCAAATCATCTGTGGTGATTTTAACGCAAACCACAGTGCGTGGGGCAGTGCGTGCCACTCCGCGCGTGCAGACGACCTGCACGACACAGCAACGCAGCTGGGACTCACGCCCTTGAACACCGGCGAGCCCACGTTTCGACGACGAGGAACAACCGGCTCCTTCATCGACGTTGCCTTCGCATCCAGAGGCATCGAGGCGACATGGCACCAATCACCATCTCTGTGGGACTCAGATCATCACTCCATCCTAATCGAACCCACTGATATGGAGGCGCGCCAAAAAGGTGCCCACTCCATTACCAAATGGAGTGCGTTCAGGCGGGTGGTCGACGAGGCGGCGGCCACAGGAGCTGATTTCTTTTCAAGTCTAGTCCGAAGCGCTCTCGCAGCCACCCAACGAGCAGAGGAAAGGGCAGGGCAGCACACACCTGATATGAAGCTGCTCAATCTGCGCGAGAAGAGAGATCGCGCAGAGCGACGGGCGCGACGGACTGACAGAGCCGCCGACTGGACTGTCTACAACCGCTTGGACGCATGCAGCAGCGCGCCGCCACGCCAACAAGCTATACCGCCGGCAGTGGGCTTCGCTATGCCAAAGGATGGAGGAAGATGTGAGCTCGCGGAGGCTGTTTGACAGCCCGCGGCGCATCACCGAACCACAGGCAAAGCGTAAACCGCTGGCCTACCGCGCGCAATCTCCAGCGGGCTCAGCTTTGAAGAGTTGGCAGAGCGGTTTTCCGATCGGTTCGCGCCGCCCTGCCCTGCAAACGCAGCTAACACAGTTCCTGAGAGCACCAGAAGCGACACCAGTTCCTCGCCCGTCACCTCGGAAGGTGCAAGGTACGTTTACCGTGGCGGAACTGAACAATGCGCTGCACCGCTGTCGCCGCCTCTCGGCACCCGCACCGGACGGGGTGACACCAGATGCTGCGAAGCCTGAATGCGCAGACAGGACAGATCCTCCTGCAGCAGATCAAACTTGTGTGGGAACGCGGGGAGCTACCAGAGCATTGGCGAACCGCGGTCGTTTGTCCAATCAGAAAGGCAGGGCGCCCACCTACGGAGCTGAGCGGATACCGGCCAGTGGCATTAACATCGGCGGCAGGTAAGCTCATGGAGCATATGGCGTTCCAGCGTCTGAACGAGCGGGATGCTGAGGATGATTTCTTTGACGAGCGGCAGGCGGGTTTTCTTGGTATGCGGTGCACGGCTGATTCTTTACCGGGCCTTGTTACAGCACTGGAGCATGCCAGGGTGGTTGGCAAGGTTGCGGTGCTGCTACTACTGGAGGTCTCGGGCGCTTTTGAGAACGTTCTCCGCGCCCCAAATCTCGCGGTGGTTGAGGGGGTCGGTGTGAGTGGGCGCCTTTTGCGATACGTTCATAGCTTCCTGAGCGGGCGCACCATGCGCGTACGAGTAAAGAGTAAGCTCTCCAAGCCTCGTCCGTTGGAAATGGGCGTGCCGCAGGGCTCGGCCTTATCACCATTTCTGTTTATTGTGGCCATGATGGTGGTGCCGGCCTGCCTCCCCACGAGCGGCCGTCACCATGTGTACAGGTGCCTATTTGCAGACGACATAGCTCTGTAGTGCCGGGGACCACCGGGCGAGGCGTTCCGCGTGCGGGGGTGCCTTCAGGAAGCCCTGACCGTAATCGATGCTAGCTTGCGCGGCCTTGGTCTGTCGCTGAGCGCGGACAAATCGGTGGCCATGGCCTGCGTTTCGCACTTTCCCGCGCACCTTGCGCCACTGTCACTGGACGGGACTCCGATTCCTTGGCGTAAATCGGTGCGGTACCTTGGCCTTGACATCGGGAGGCGCCTTTTCTTCCGCCCCGCGGCGACCAAGGCCTGTCTGCAGAATGAAGAGGATCACCGCCGCTGTGCACAAGCTGACCGCTCGAGGCCAGGGCATCTCCCAGCAAGCCGCGCGTTGGCTATGCAATGCCGCAGCTTTGAGGGCGGTGCTCTATGCGCTGCCGCTCGTCACGATGCGCAAGCCGTGGTGGAATAAACTCGAGCTCCAGCACCGCAAGTCCATGCGCGTATGCCTAGGCCTGCCCAAAAGCTCGCGGTGCGCCACAACGTTGGCCGAAGCAGCAGCGTGGCCACTTGAGCCCCAAGCAGCGCGCCGGGCACTGAATCACATCGACCGGCTTTTACCGCGCACCGGACGGCGGCTCGCTGCTGCAGCGTATGCGCTCGCACCCGACACTCACGAATGGGCGCGGGGCTGCTCGAGTATGAGCAATTGACACAAGGCCCACCCCCTAGGGCTCCTGCGCGCCCTGGCATTCTGCCTAGGAGGTACAGCGAGAGATCGTCTGCATCGCGGGAAAGCGGAGAACACCCCTCTGTGCTGTGTAGCAGATGGACAGAGCCGTCATACACGAGGAGCTCCAGGACCATCTCCTTGTGTACACCGTGGGCTGAGTAGCCCGCGACAGCTGGTCCCTTGCAGCGGCGGCTACCATCTCCGCCCTGCTACTGCACAGACAGGAACACGCAACCTTCCTGGGCTCCTCCACCACGGCGGCGCTGACGGGGATACGGCTCGGGCTGGACCTGCTGCTCACCCTCGGCCCTCCGCCGACCAGAAGTACTCTGCTTTGCGACTCCCGCGCCGCCCTCAGCCACCTACCATCTAACGGCCGCGGTACCCCACTAGGGCGGGAACTTCCCTCGCGTATCGAGCGCCTCGCGCAGAGAGGATATGCCGTGCGTGCAGAGTGGGTGCCCGGTCATTGCGGCATCGCCGGCAACGAAGAAGCTGACGATCTCGCGACCGCTGCACACCAACTGTCTGTCAGCGATCTGCCCCTTGGGCTGGAGGACGTGCGTGCGGCCATCCGCGACCATCTCCGAAAGCAGCATCCCGACCCACGAATCACAGGAGGTGAGCGCATCGACAGCATCACCGGCTGTGGCGCACTTACACGGTCACAACGTGCAATAATCCTCCGCGCGCGCATTGGCTGCGTGTGGCCCGGGGAATGACGGGTGCGTCACAGAATCATGACGAGTGATGTATGTGACGGATGCGGGGCTGTGGAAACACTAGAAAACCTGCTCCTTCACTGTGCCCCGTTCCCTGATGTTCGTCGCGATATGCTCGCGGCCTATAGGGCGCAGGGCATACTACCAGACTCCATCAAGACACTATTGTGGCCGCAGGGCAGTGCGCGCACCCGTGAGCGAACTTCGGTGAACCTCTGTGCATTCCTCGAACACACGGGCTTGACGTCCCGTCTGTTCTCCGGCAGGTGGTAACATTCAGTGACCGAACGCTCCGCGAGTTCTACCTTGAACGATTAATAACTGGACACCCCACTCCAGTTGTAGCCAACACAGTGCTGTGCGCGTGTGTTTTATTTCCTCTGAAATGAACTAACCAAGCGCACAACCTGACACATTTCTTATTGTATAAATTGTTTGTATATATTACTTCTCACCCTACCCCCTCTTCCTGTCCCCTCACCTCTTTCATTTAATTTCTCCAATCTGCCTGCTATCTTTTATTTCTGCTGCCCCAGCTCAGATGCTTCAGTATCGATGGCAGATGCTGGGGCTAGCAAAAATCTTATCATTCCTATTTATTATTATTTTAATAAAAAACCACCGCCACCACCTGGGCTGCGGCAGCGAAAATAAATAATAGCATGCAGAGGGAAAAATTAAATGAAAAGGGTGAGGAGCAGAGGAAGAGAGGTAAGGGGGAAAAGTAATATACTCAAACTATTTATAGAGTGGGATAAAGAGGGGAGTGAAAGAAGAAAGGGACTTAGAGTTGCCTCATTGAAAGACTCCGAAGAAATTGAAGGAAACTTCTTTGCTTATGTGTAGGAATGCGAAAGCATGTAACACTTTCTAGAACGCATTTTTTCTCCACGACACCAGTACACTAGCTGTTTATATTTAAGGGAAGACTTCAAGGGAGACGTTTATTCCAGCCCGCTGGCAAAGACGTGCTCTCAGCGAACAGCACCAAGCGATGACGATGGGAATGTACAGTGCATGAAAAGAGGATGAAGTCGCAGCCAGAGGGGCGACGACGACGAAAGCGCATAAAGTGCTCACAATATTTTTATTTCATTTTTATTTTTATATCTTGTGTATTCATTATTTCTTTTTGTTTTATTTTATTATTGATTATCTCCTGTGTATTTTCATTTATTTTCTTTTTTATTGTTTGTATTGTTTTATTTTTACTTTATTAATTTACTTTTTAAAGTCCAGGTTCCCTGTCGACGTCCGTGGCTATTCCAATTGATCAACCAAATGTTCCCCACAGTAAGATCTCTTCACACACTAACACAATCAGACTTTTGCATATTTATTTTAACAGAACGGCGTTATTATGCAGAGAAAGTTTTACTGACACGAAACAAGGGACATAACCATTTAATTCTTTTCCATCAATAATTTTCACCGCTTGGTGATGTTTAACGTGCACTGACATGCCACAGCACACGGGCGCCTTTCCGGTTCGCCTCCCTCGAAACGCGGCCACCGCTGTCGGGTTATACCCGGGTACACCGGCTCAGTAGCCGAGCGCCTTACCCACTGATCCACCGCGGTGGGTTACGGGTATGACGCGATAGCATTACTATGTCCCTTGCGTATTAATTTGCCGACAGGGTGATTACCCACTTTACATTACTATATGGCGGGGAGAGCTTATAAGAGCCCTGGCGCTATGGTGCAGTGGTTAAGTCCTGCGCCACTGCTCTCGTTTGTGGCTGTTTAAAGCACAGCCACTGGTGGGGCTTGTGAGTCTCCCATTGCTCTCCGAGCATTTTCTTGCGAACAGTCATTGATTTAACCGCCAGCTTGCAACGGTGGGTAGTTTGCTCCGAATCTGATGGGCAGATTGCACCGGCCACAATGGCCGCGTTTTGATGGCACCGACTAGGTGGCAACCGGGCCATTGCTTTTAAAGAGAAAGCTTTTTACGGGCCGCCAATTTGCCATTTCGCCGTAGCAGTGCTACGAGGAGGCACATGACGTCACAACGCGCGCCTCGCCGCGGATATTTCTCTTTTTTTCTCTCGCTTCCTCGTGACTACGGCGCATGCGCCACTAGTAGCACTGAGCCACAGGTGTTCGGCTGCTGGGCAGCGCTGCGCCTTTCCTCAAAATCCAAATTTAAATTTTAATAATAATTAATGATTGGTTTTCGGGGAAGAAAAATGGCGCAGTATCTGTCTCATACATTGGCGGACACCTGAACCACGCCGTAAGCGAAGGGATAAAGGAGGGAGTCAAAAGAGAAAGGAAGAAAGAGGATCAAGTTTCAGTTTCCTCTTCTTTCCCTCCCTCCTTTATCCCTTCCTTTACGGTGCGGTTCGGGTGTCCACCGAGATATGTGAGACAGTTACTGTGCCATTTCCTTTTCTCAAAAACCAAACAAAACAAGTGAGTAGACTGCGTTCATCCAGTCCATTGACGTCGACTTCTTTTTAAAGGCCATTCATTTTCACGAAAGAAAAGGCGCACAAACCGCTCCGTGGGTCAGTGGAGAGCTCAATCTCGCTTTCATGTGCGCGCCGTTGGCGTCAAACTGCAAAAGCCTGCTTTGATTGCGTTCCGCACACTGGATAGGCAGCGCACCCTCCCTCCCACCTTAGGTGGTGGCATGCAGCTATTGGTTGATCCCGAGAGATTGATCACCAAATGAAGTCTGCGGCCTAGCTATTGCTGCAGCACCGCATGTCAGCCGCAACTCTGTCAGCGCTAATGAATTCAGGCCACATCTCTCTCACCCTCGCCACTTGAGCCTGACCAGGAATGAGGCGTCAGCTTATCCAGGGAGTCATGCGCCCTTCCTTTGCCCAAAGCCGTCCCCGCCTAGAACATTGTCAACGCCAAAGAACCCAGTGAACCCCGACATCTTTCGCTTTGTGTATGCTGGATTAGCTGAGCTAATCCACATTAATTTTTGGCTCGCAACGACGACGGCGGATTTTCTACAGACGGGAGCATCAGGTTAGAACTCTGGGGACGCTTAAGTCACCTTAAAAGTAGACTGCGATTTCGTTATGTTTCAAATCAGTCGCAGCAGCTTGTGTTGCAACTTCTGTGCGTGTATGCGCCCGTTTGTTTGCAATTTTAGGTCCATGAACTACAAAATCCACACGATTAGTAAGCACAACCCTACAAAGCCTAAACCACAATTCTAATGGAACATTCGGACTGACGAGAACAGTAAAACTGGGCGAGTTGGAATGTATTCATCTTTAAGCAGCGCGAAACACAGGACAAGACGAAGAAACATAAGACGACACGAGCGCTCGTGTCGTCTCAGTGTTTTGGCACTCAGCTGCAGCACGAAAAACGCGGGTTTGACCCTGGCCGTGGCGGTCGAATTTCGATGCAGGCGAAAATTCTTTTTCTTCAATTCTAGAGGCCCGTGTACTGTACGATGTCAGTGCAGGTTAAAGAACCCCAGGTGGTCGAAATTTCCTGAGCCCTTCACTGCGGCATCCTTCATTGTCTCAGTCGCTTTGCGCCGTTAAACCCCCATAAATCAATCAAATATTCTGACTGCTAGCTGCATAACCAAGTATCCGCTACCATTGCAAGTACCATCCTTTCCATATATCACATTTATTTTGCGATTATTGATTTCGATTCTCGATCTAGGTTTCCGTCTAGGCAGTAGGTTGCTAGCAACCCAGTGGCAGGTTGTGATGACGCTACAAGGTCACGTAACCTCTCTCGACTATGCATTATATAACTACCACCTGCCACATTGTGCAGTTTGCGCACTATGCGGTGATGACGTCGCGACATTACGTCACCTCTCTCTACCAATCAGGAAATTATACCTCGGACACTAAAGGTGATTTGGTGTGACGACAGCTCTTGATGTTTTCGTGTTAAGTCAAAAAAAGCTTGGGGCAAAATCTTTGAGGATTAGCATGTCCCCTCAAAGGCCTGGCACGAGGAAATGTCGCCTAAGAAATGCGCCTTTGGGAAAATGAAGGGTGCGGAAGGCCAAAAGTTTGCACAGCGGAGCGAGACCGAAAACGAGCTTGCCACAAGCAGGATAACGGGCGAAACACAAAGACCGGGAGAAAAATCGGAATTAAGCCAGTTTTTTTGCAATGCCATCCGCCAAGGGCAGTGAAGGGGGTGCTTGAGGCGGAAAAAAATTTCCAAATAAAAAACGGTACAATAACGGCGCGAAAAGACAGCGCCGAAAAACAACCCTATAAAGGCAAGAACAGCCCGCCATAGTCACAACCGCAAAAATCGGAGGGGACACATAAGCTCCGCCTTAACGGTATGAAGCGATAGTGTCAACGCGTTTTTGCTCATGTATGCAGAATTGGACATTCTCGACTTAATTTATAGGACCCTGGGAGTCCTCATATCACACGTTGCGCAGTGGTGCAGCGGTTAAGCGATGAGCGACTGCCCAGCGATAGCACGCGCTCCCACTGGTGGGGCTTTTTCGAAACATGTTCCTATTTCCGAGCAACCTCTCGCGACCAATCGTTAATTTAAATACCAGCTGCCACGGTGGTGAGTTTGGTCACAATCCGGTGGGCAGGTTTTGATGACGGCACCAGCCTATGTCACACTTGAGGGGGCCCATTAGGTTGCTTCTCCGGAGATTTTTTCATAACGTCGGCGATGACGGCGCCGTATTTTCTGCAGAAGGAGAGCATTACCGCTCTTAATAAGGATGAAAAAACCTTGCACAGAAGACCGCAGCAGAAAAAGGAAGAAACCTATCTTGGATTACCATCACCATTTAAAGACAGGTGCGCCTTTTTTTCTTTCAGTAACGTCGATCGAAGGGACCCTGTTAATTCTCAAGGCTTCTATTTTCAACCTTGATTATTCGCTCTCATTCAAGGAATATCCAAAACGATCGAGCCTCAGTTCGGTGCATAGCTTTTAATACCCTTGTGCTTCCCAACTAACCACTCTTATGAAATCAAATAAAAGAACTGGTGAAGGTGGTGGTGGTGGTAGTGGTTTTATTAAAAATAATAGTAAAAAGGAAGGAAAAGATTTTTGCTAGCCCCGGCATCTGCCATCGATACTGAAGCACCTGAGCTGGGGCAGCGGAAATAAAGGACAGCAGGCAGAATGGAGAAATGAAATGAAAGAGGTGAGGGGACAGGAATAGAGGACAAGGGGAACTGGTGAAGAAATGAGAAAATGTGAAAATGCACTTTTAGAAAAGGAATTCACGCGGTAACTGTCTCACATTTCTAGTTGCGCACCTGAATCCCGCCGTAAGGCCGGTATCGCCTCCATCGAAATGCTGCCGCCTTAGTTCGAACCCGACCGCGACGGCAGCATTTCAATGGAGGGGCAACACAAAGGCGCCCGCGTGCTGTGCGATGTCAGTGCACGTTTAATATCCCCAGGCGGCCGAAATCATTCCGGAGCCCTCCACAACGGGACATTTTCCTTCATTTCTTCTTTCACACACCTTTTATCTCTTTCCTTAAAGCGGTTCAGGTGTCAGCCGATATGTGAGACAGATACTCCGCCATTTTATTTTCACAAAAACCAATGTTCATTTTTGTGTCCCCTGGCTTTTACAACTGTATTCAGAATATAAAGACCAATCCCCATATTTCACCCTGTATCCCTCCAAGTCACTTGGCTAATATTTCTTGTGGACATTAAGTCTGCCGGGACACCCCTTGTTACGCTTGTACCTATCCTATTGACTCTATCTCAGTTCATAAGGAGTCACATCTCCAATGTCTGGGCCATGTTCTATAGTGCGTTACCTTTTAAAGCGAAAGCTTTACAGGCAGCGAACTTGAGATTTCGCCGTGGCGGTGCTCCGAGGAGGCACATGACGTCACAAGGCGCGTATCGCCGCAGAGCCGAACCGGTCTGGCCGGGCCGGCCGCGGCTGGCGCACTCCGCGCAAAATAGAGACATGCTCCAAGTCTGCGCCAGAGCGGTCAGAGTGCGCCGAAGCCGCCGAACGCGTCGACGCGCAAGCGCCGTTGGAGTTTAGAGGGTCTCGGTTTGGCCGACGTGACGTCGACGTGCAGCGCACGCGCGCGCGTTGCGCCAGAGTATAAACGTGTCTTAACAGCCTGCGCTTAACCGCTAACCAACCTATTCGGTGGTTGCATCTATGGGAGCC
The DNA here is from genome assembly GCA_030143305.2 of Amblyomma americanum. NCBI lineage: Eukaryota > Metazoa > Arthropoda > Arachnida > Ixodida > Ixodidae > Amblyomma > Amblyomma americanum. Next base: position 127,512 of record JARKHS020004130.1, read on the forward strand.
ACTGAAACCCACCGCACACAAACTGAACAACAAAAAAAAAACGTGCCGAGGCTCGGAATCGAATCACGGCCTTTGGAATACGAGGCGGAGACGCTACCGCTCCGCCACGACCGCTCAATATGTAGCCATGAATAAACGGGCATCTAGTGAATGTACTCATTTGATGCAAAACTTTCCGCGCTTTCGCTACGTATATATGGCCTAACAGAGCTAGGCCATCGGCATTTTTTTTACTATTGTTCGTATATTCCCACGCAAGGTGTAGAGCGTTTAAGTGCCGGACCACAATCATTTGGCTATATTACGCGTTGGTCTGAAAGTTTCGCTACCGCCTCACTTCGGTCCCCATGAGTTGTGCATACAGTCAATATGTAAATACGTGGTTTTCCCAGTGCGCTTGTTAGGGGAAGTTCTAATGAAGTCGTGCGCTTCAATGTCGTACCCCAAGTCAACTTCTTCAGCCATTGAGTTTTCGTGCACCATAACGGCTGTTTTGTTTTGAGACGCTTCGCCTTCTTATTTTTCAAAGACTGAGTGGCCAGGGATATTAACTTCCGCTCTGGTTTCTTGGTTTGCGATGGCAACCGCTTTTTCTTCCGCATAGTTTTTAATTTGCAATTCTAAGACCCTGCGTTTTGATGTGAAGCCCCTGGCGTTCAATTGCTAGAGAGTAAATTGAATTTTGACTCAGGCATATTTGTCTGCACCCTATTGCTTATGGCGAGAGCAAGCTAACGGTGTTGCTTTAATTACTACAGCATAGGCAACTGAGTGTACTTTGCCTTTTATTATTCCAGACTGTTGACTGACGGGGTAATTTATACCTGAGTTCTGTTGCATATCCGGGTTAATGTCCGGATAGAGAACCTTGTAAGCTCCTTTCATTACTCTATTTGAAGCGGAAAGTTGTACCATACTACGATCTTAAATGCGTGAAATTCCTTCGGCCATTTTTGCGGGAGCTGATGCTACTTTAGTGTTAGTTTCAGTTCTACCTTTTCTATTTTCGCTTTCTTGCGTCTGCATGCAGGCTGTTCGTCGTTCTCTAGCTCTATCAATGTCCTGAGGACAGACAACCATGCTAGGAGAATTCTGTTGTCTGGTTATTTGTTCCTGATTTATTTTCAGCTAACGCCGTATTTAACTTTTGCTTGAGGGATTTAATTTTCTCAGCCAGCCTCCTACCTGAGCATTGTCTTTGCTTTCATTTTCGTTCCGGGTGACTCGCTTCTCCTGATTGTTGTCTTTTGTGCTGGAAGAGATCGATCCTCCTTTTTCTGAGTTGCTGACGCTTCACAACTCCAGAAAAGAAATGCCCCTCGGTTTATTTGCCTTCTCCCGTGTCTGGCTTCTGCACTGTTAAACAAAGATAAGAAAAAGGTAATAAGTGCAGCACTTACAATGACTTCGTATTAATACTTTTTACAACACTATTCGGTACCCTCTTCAGGGTGTAGTTAATAAATGCAGCCCTTGCTATTTTTACTCTGGGTGCAAGTTACTACCCGCTTAGTAACACTTCCTTTATTCCTAAAATAAACTCTGAGTTTAACTGACACAGACTGCTGAGTCAACACATTGTTTCTTTAATTAAATATATCTGCAGGGGCGTGCGGTTAGGTGGACTAAGCTGCTGCGTGTCACCGCGAATTGTCGCCTCATGCGGTTAGCGCATAATGGTGCGACGCGATAGCGTAGCGGGTTAAGCTTTCTATTCGAGGCGTTTTGATCGAATTTTTTCACTTTTGTAGTGAAAGCTACACTAGGCTAGTAGAAACGAGTTTAGCAGTGCCTGTCCAAGGCCACTGCTGCGCATGCGCCGTAAGCATGGTAACCTGCTGCGCCGTTCTCCACCGCTGCGTGGAATTGTGGCGTCACGTGCCTCGTTATGAAGCCTCACTGCGCATGCGCAAACCATTCGCCGGTGCACTCAGCCCCCTCTATCGCGTCTGACCGCACAGCTGAACATATAAGCCTGAGCCTCTGCGCTTGCTAGTGAGGTGCGCCATGGATGAAGACGAGGACGGTGAGCGCGCATACACTTCGCGGCACTTTCGGATATTGCGAAACGCGGTGTCGGACGACCCGGAAATCATTGCTTGACGTGAGGACGGCAGACAGCGTGCAAATGAAACACGAAAGGCTACATGGCCAGGATTCTGGTTCATGCGCCGCTAGTTCAAAAAGCCGCCACCACGCGCCGCATGAAGTTGAGCGCCTCCTCCTTCTCTTAAATTCTTCCTCCCTGGTTTGGGAGAGAGACGCCGATAAGCCTCGCGCATTGTCCACTTCGTGTGGCGTCCCCTCACACCGGGGAGCTTCGCGAGTGCGGCGGGAGGGGGGGGGGGGGCGGCTTTGCATTTCTGTTTCTTCTTCTTTTCTCACCCAGCGTGTTCAAGGGGACAGACTGTGCGGCTCCCCTACTCATTTCCTTGGCTGGGTTGTAAGAAAACAAAAACAGTCAGGTCGCGGCTAACGCGGCATACCCGCGCTGTCTTTGTCCGATGTTGAGTGGTCGTCTGTCAAAAAATATGCCGGCCCGTCACTGTCTGGAAGACGTTGAAGTAACCAGCGTGAAGTTCCAACTCCAAGGGCCCTTCCTGGGCGTACGCGTCTAGCGTCGGCGCTCTTGGTGTACGCGGGAACGGGCGTCGAAAAGGGTCATGCATCTCCATGTTCCTGCGCTGGCTCGCTAGCACGGACGATATCTAGCACGGACAGATATCGGCGCCTCGCCGAGAATCGCTGGCGTCTTCTGCAGTGCGCATGCGCAGGCCGGTTTTGGCGTACACCAAGAGCGCTGAGCGCGTACGCCAGCGAAGGGCGCTTGGAGTTCGCGCTTTAGCTGTGTGGTTTACTAGAGTTGATATGAATGAGATTAAAGTGAGGGGACACCAATGGAAATACAAATTTGACATCTTGCATTTATTATTGATGTAACCAATCAATCACCAATTCGATATACTCATGATGTTGCCAGTCAATCACAAAATTCGTTGCAAAATTGATTTACTAAGGAGGTTGTCATCTTGAATTCCTCGGACATAGAAAATTGCACACCGAAGGGAGCTGGTAGCAGACCCTAAGAAATCGATAAACGTGATGGGTAAGAGCTCACGCTCTTAAAAGTACAGCAAGTATGCACATCACACAAGAAATGGTCCCTTCTCGCCTTTATTTTTTACGGCTACATAAAAGCTTCTGTGGGTGACAAAGACGAGTCTTACTTTATCGTTAATCACTCGTTCGTTTCACTGCACGACCCCTGCGAACAGAGAACGAAGCGATGAAAGATGATGATGACGACGATATAGGCAACTCCTACCAACAAGCACTTTATCATAGCGCGGGATGCCGCGGCTGTGGCTCAGTGGTATCAAGCGTACGGAAACAAAGAATGCCCATTTTTGGCGGCGTTGGTCACAATCCCTCTCTGCGCTCGTGGTTGCAAAGTTTCCTTTTTTTTTAGTACCGTCAAACGAATTTCGGAAGGTTTCGCTTCAGTCTGCTGAATGTGGGAGCTGAATGAATTTCTGCGCTAAAACTGTATTCGGAAGCTCATTACGGTCATTGTTAAAAAAAATAATGAAATATCGGGACGCTGTAAGACTGGGACGCTTTTTTCGGCAAAATTTGCGAGGCAGAGAGTGCCGCGACGCGTCGACGCTCAGCAGGAGATACATAAAGCAAAGAAGCGACGTGCGGTATCGCTCAGTGCTAAAGCTAAATGCCATCAAGGAGGGGCAAGCACTGCTAAGCGAGAAGGCCTGCCAAAGCAGCGACGCTGATCCTTCTGTTAGTGGCAAAATTTGATTTCGCGCCGCTGCACTAACTGTAAGATGCGGGCATAGTTATCTAAAAGAATTAGCGTGTTAGATTGTATGAAGCCGGCTTAAATTGGGTTGCCCGCCCAGCCGCAAACAACACCAGGGGCGCGGTTTTCCTCCGACGCGGACACCTCGAGAAAACACGACCATTTCGATCCGACATTAGGTCATGTCCTCATAAAAAAAAGAAATTTATGTTGGATGACTCGCTTATCTTCAAGAAAGTCACGCTTCCGTGCAGGGCGACACACTTCCTAGTTTTGTTAGCCAGGAAGGCGCTCTGTTACACACCTGTTCATGAGAATGAGTCAACCTGTGTACACACACATGACGCGGCCAATCCTTTCCTTTATTTTTTTTTTATAAACGCCGAATTTTCTTGCTTACGAGGCAGCGCGGCTCAGCGGAGCCCTGGAATGAGGGCCCGACCTTGCGAAGACGGGATCCGGGATCGCCTGATATGAAGACGACGCGGATCCTGCTGCCGCCGAACTACGCAAATGTTCAATAAAAGTTTTGCACTCACTCACTGCACAAATTCTCACCGAACAAGATAACAAGTCTTAAGTGTTAACAAGCACGCGCTCACGTTTCCCCGCTGAGCGGTACACGAGCACAGTGACATCACGACTAAAAGAATAAAAGAATAGTGACGCCATGCGTACTCAGAGCAATGTGAAAATATATGGCAATAAATAATAAGATATTTGGCATTGTGCAGTGGTAACCGAGTCTCATAATAAACTAATAATAATAATGATTGGTTTTTGGGAAAAGGAAATGGCGCATTATCTCTCTCATATATCGTTGGACACCTGAACCGCGCCGTAAGGAAAGGGATAAAGGAGGGAGTGAAAGAAGAAAGGAAGAGAGAGGTGCCGTAGTGGAGGGCTTTGGAATAATTTCGACCACCTGGGGATCTTTAACGTGCACTGACATCGCACAGCACACGGGCGCCTTAGCGTTTTTCCTCCATAAAAAAGCAGCCGCCACGGTTGGGTTCGAACCCGGGAACTCCGGATCAGTAGCCGAGCGCGCCAACCACTGAGCCGCCGCGGCGGGTCACAATAAACTGCAGATCTCCAACCAAAAACCTTAATTTTAGCCCAATGTTTCGAAGCCGACTCGGCTCCTTCATCAGGGGTGACGACGGCAGTAGCTAGCGTCTTTAAGTATGAAGGGGAGGAGGGGGTAAAAGCAACGAAAGCTGTGATGCGAAAGGCGTGGGGGAGGGGGAGGGGTTTATGCTGTTAGTCACGCTGGCGCACTGCAGGGAGGTGGTGAATGGCGACTTTTTTCGCTGAAGTCCCTGGGCATATACTTAGGGCAGGTTTCCTTTAGTGCGGTTGATGTTGTTCAGGGTGGTTTGGATGTGCCAGGAGTCGAGAAAGAGCGTTTAGTGGTTATTTGTTTCGGTTACGAGGATGCTGGTTTCTTCGAAGTTGATTCTGTGGTCGCAGTCCTCGGAATGTTCGGCTACAGGATTGCTCTCTCTTGCGAATTTGCGGACATCATTTTTATGTTGCCGAATTCTTTCTTTGAGATTTTTGGCTTCGCCGATGTAGCTTGCGTCGCATTTGGCGCATAGAATTTGGTAGACAATTCCTTGGGCTTTTTTCTGTCGGCGGCTGATCTTTATGAACAGGTAGGCAAAGCGCAACAGTGTTTGTGGGCTTGTGCGCCACCTGGAGACCCCCTTTCTTCAGGATTCGGGTGATGGTTTCGCTGACACCTCCGACATAAGGTAAAGTGACATATTTTGGTGGTGGCGTTGGTCTTCGTGCGTTGATTTCTTGGCGCATGTTGTCGTGGTGTTGACGTCGAATGGTTTTTTGAATAAATTTTTTTGGCTAGCCGTTCACGAAGAGTTCTTCGAATATCGTGCGTTGCTCTCTTTTCCTGTCAAGTTCTGTGCTTGTTCTGCAGATGAGACTAATATGTGCTGTTTATTATAAGTCTTCAAACCCAACCAGACAGGGAAATCTGTCAAAATGTTTAGTCTTTATAACCGAGTCTTCTGATTTTTGTGTTGTACTTAGCGGTGTTCTTTTGTTTTTGGTATAGTGGCGTTGGAGACTCGATGCACCGTGCTCGACCCCTTTCGTCACCAAATCATCTCTAGTGAAATTTGCAGTTTGCTCCATTCGACTCATTTCTTGCCACACAAGGCGAAACACGTGCTTTTTGAAGTTGTCGCCAATTACGTGGCCGGAGGAGGTTCTTGCCCATGCACAAAGGTCGGCTTTATTTTGTACTGTACACAAGCCATGACAAGGAACGTAGTAAATGCTCATAGTAAAATCCTTTCAGCGTGCAGTCTTTTTCATTGAGTTAGCAGGCGAGAACCATGGCCACTCGATGATGCGCTTCCACCGAGCGGCTGCATTGGCACCAACCGCAGCCTCCACAAGCTGGCTGAACAACAGCGGGCTAACCGGGTCGCATATTTTATTCTGGCACTGGGGCTTCAATTTTGGATTTCGACGTGGTCTGTCTTTATGTCTGAGATTTCCTTGACCTGAAATAAAATAATCGGATATATTTTACGGCCGCGAGTGAGTCTCGATCCCGGGGCGGCGAGAACACATCAATTTTGCCGGTTACTGCATTAAACAATTGCAACATCACCGCGACCGAAAATTCTGCGTCCTAAAATAGCAGTCTATTGCGCTGTGTTTTGGATATCGTCGTCTTCTTCAACTGCATCCGAGCTCAACGGAACCGAACACAGAAACAGCACTGAAAACCGATGTGCTAGCGCTCCTAGTATCACTGGGCGAAACCACACTAAACCATCCGAAATTTGTTTTTCTGCCACTGTTTACATGTGTGATGCGCTGCGCTTTTAACAAAGCTGGTGGAATTCTTTGTTGGTGGAAGGCTTTAAAGAATGTAACTGATCTTCTGCACAAGCTGTGATGTCATTTTGGGAGTTATTTGTCCGTATGTGGAGAGACCCTTTGCCGGGACTGACGCAGCGGTTGTAATTTTTTTTGGCAACCTGGAGACAAGAGTGTGTCCATGACCTTTCCGCGCCGTTTTCGCAGATGCACCGATTTCGTCGTGCTTCAAACCGTAGAGAGGAGGAACAATACGCAGAAACAACGCACGATATTCAAGGAAATCATCATGAACGGCTACTCAAAAAATTTTATTGATAAAAACCATTCGACTTCAAGAACACTACAATATGCGCCAAGAAATCAAAGCACAAGGACCAGTGCCACCACCAAAATACGTCACTCTACCTTATATCGGAGGCGTCAGCGAAACCATCCCCCGAAAATTGAAAAAAGGGGGTCTCCAGGTTTCGCACAAGCCCACAAACGCTGTTGTGCTTTGCCTACCTGTTCCCAAAGACCGGCCGCCGAGAGAAAGAGCCCAAGGCATTGTCTACAAAATTCCTTGCGCCGACTGCTACGCAAGGTACATCGGCGCAACCAAAAATCTCGAAGAAAGAATACGGCAACATAGAAACGACGTCCGCAACTTCGCAAGAGAGGGCATTCCTGTAGCCGAACATTCCGCGGACTCAGAACATATCAACTTCGAAGAAACCGGCATCCTCAGAACCGAAACAAATTACCAAAACAGGCTCCTTCTCGAATCCTGGCACATCCAAACCACCCCGAACAACATAAACCGCACAAAAGGAAAACTGCCCCCAGTATAGGCCCAGGGACTTCTTTCTTCAACTCAACGAAAGCAACTCGCCATTGACCGCCTCGCCACAGTGCGACAACGTGACTCACAGCCTTAACCCTCCTTCCACTCCCTCCCCCACTCCTTTCACATCAAAGCTTTTATTCATTTGACCGCCTCCTCCCCTCCATACTTAAAGAAGCTAGCTACTGCCCTCATACCCCTGTCATACGGCATTTCTCGAAGGCCTTTCCAGCAAAGGCACCTTTTCTTACCAAAGGAGCGAAAGCTTAAAGGAGCAGCGAACGCACCTACACGATGTAGCCCAGAGGTGAAACAGTCGTTCAGGCTTAGCACCCGCTGCTGTGCTCGAGGCTGCTGAAGTGAGTGTTTCAAAATTAAAGTGGGGTATTCTTTTCATTCGTTGAGCTCAGACAATTTTTTTTATTCTGATAGCTTCGTTAAAAGTATTGCAAGAGCTTCTCTCATCATCAGCAGCACGTATTGTGTATTGCCTTGGCCACCAGGAGCACTCGGTGTTGCTGCAACAATTTCACTGTCTTGAAATCTGTGCATAGAATATAAACACCCGCACAAAAAGCAAATCCAGACACACCTGTCGTATTTAAAAAAATATTTTCATACATTGTTGGCTGTATCTTTCTTTATTGATTTTACTTTAGACGCTGGATGACATTGCGATCGTAGGTTCTCTAAGGCCGCGCCTTTGGGCTCCAAAGGTCTCTGACGAGCGCCTTCGCCTCCAAGGCCCTTAGCGGCAAAGGCGCAACATTTTCGCCATATAGCTGCACACCTTACGCAATTGGACATAAGAATTTATTTATGGGGCTTTAACGTCCCAAAGCGACTCAGGCCATGAGGGACGCCGTAGTGAAGGGCTCCGGAAATTTTGACCACCTGGGGTTCTTTAACGTGCACTGACATCGCACAGTACACGGGCCTCTTGAATTTCGCCTCCAACGAAATTCGAATTTTGGATATAAGGACCTGATTCTTAAAGGCCTTTGCGTTGCCCGCGTGACAGAGGTATCAGCCACCCCTGATGAAGGAGTTGAGTCTGCTTCCAAACTTTGCGTTAAAACTAAAGTTTTTGGTTGGAGACACACTTTATATGAGTCTTCAAACCAAACAAGATAGGCAAATTTGTCAAAATGTTCAGTTTTCATTCAACAAGCAACCACGGTCTGCGCTCCACGATTCGAGGAAAAGTAAAAGGAGGAAAAAAAATAAAGGTAGGCAAAGGTACAGCAGAAGACCCCTCCCCACTGTCCTTTTCTTCCTCCCCTTTACCACCCGGCAACCGACTGTCCGTGTAGCTCTGGAAAAAGAATCTTTCCCTACCTATGTGCCTGCTGACATCCTTGACCCTTCACGTTACCACCCCTCACCCTTCTTCATCCGTTTGATGTTGCGAACAGTGGGTCTTGTTCTCGTACCTTTTGTGGGAGGTACATTGCCAAAAATTGTGTCTGAAAGGAAGGGCGAAATTCAAGCAAGTTTTGATTAAGACGATTCCAAATTATTTCTTGTTTGTTCCAAAATCCGCGACAACAGCAATGACATATCGCTTTAAGCATACTGCTCGAGGACGGTGTGTGAATCCTTCACCAGTGCCGCCGTGTACCAATTAACTGGTTTCCAATGGGCACAAGCTTTCTCGAAACCTGGCGCTTGGTTCCTTTGAGTTAAAGTGCTTAGAAAATGCTCTTTCACCTAACCTTGTGTTGAAGAAAACACTTCATCCCATTGCGCTTGGTGGGAGGTTGCCATTGCATTATTAAACTCATCATCAGCAAAAGAAAACATTTCTAAGAAATGAATGCCCAAGATTCTTCACTCGATGTATCATACAAAACCGAAAAGGAAGCAACGCAAACAAATCTATATGCTTACGCTAAGGACACGTCAGTGGCAAAAACGCGCATGCAGTTCGCACGCGAAAGATGTCAGCGAAAGCTTGGCCAGTATTGTCAGAAAGGAAGGGATGCAAACTACACACAAGCCGGCCACCGTTATCGGAAGCCACCTCTGCCCTTTCAAAGACAGTCGTCCTACAGAAAAGGCCTAAGGCGTGGTATGGAAAATACCCTGCTTCGAGTGCTTGGTATCGTAGGCTGTGAAAACCAATCAAGGTAAATTTAAAAGTCGCGGGAGGATGTTAATCGTTACCTGAAAATGGCACCCTCTTCTTACACCCGCGGTCAGTGCAAATCCCCCGGAGCCGCACCTCGAAGAAGTAATAGTTTGCCAATCGCTTCATAGACAATAGTTGACGAAAATAAAAGTAATCTAAAAATGTTGCTGGCCCGGCGATTGTTATCTAATCTCTCAAGTACCAGAACGGCAACGGGCAGAATTAAAGGCAAAGAGAGAGAATACCGAGAAGTACATAGGAGAGCGACAGCAAAAAAATAAAAAAGCGGGGGTAGGCTTGCACCCCATAAGCAAAAAAAAATTAATATGTTCGCGCCACTTGTCCGAGAGTGCCTATAAGTGCTGTTGCACCTATTCGCAACGCGGTAAATTCACTGCATATTCAGGGCCGCGCACGTAGCGTCCTGTCACTAATTGATCGTGTGACTGCCACATTGCACAAGTGCGTTGGGTGGACAGCCCAGCCGCCACCCTGGAGAAGCCCAGTAAGCTTTGAAACCTCGTGTTATACGACAATAACTTCTGTTCATTGCTCAGCAAATTTAAATCGTAATCAAGAACATTTAATTAATGTTTGACTCTTGATTGCTGCTCTGGGTAACGGCGTATTTACTTGCATGCCGAACAGATGGCGCAGTCGTCAGAATACTTCCCAGCATGCCATTCTATGAAGTCTTCGTTAGCGGTTCATAGTTTATGTACACCATTGATATACTTGCCGAAACTAGCATCGAATACAGCAATGGTAAAGCACTTATCGACGGCGAACAATCGAATCATGGGATGCAGTTTACCAACTTAGAAAAAAAAATTTGTGAGCTACCACACTACTAATTGTTACATTGGACAAATCACCTACTGCCATAAAACGCAGCATCGGGTTTTCCGCCTGGCACTTAAAACCTTCACTTCAAGGCATCCGTGCTGCACTTTCTCCACATCGACAAAGCTTTCGAAGAGCTGTCTGTTATTGAGCCTAATAATATTATTGTTCAAATGTAGCTATTAATACACGATTTTGATATTTTTAATGCACAGTGCAAGACCCATATACAGGTATCGGTCAGTGAGCTCTAAGTATTACCGTCCGGGAATTTCATTCCCCCGGAGTTTCGGAGTTTCATTCTTTTGCACTGTTAATGCGCACCCAATTCCACTATCACCAATGCCCGTGTGGTCACTGTACGCGCTTAAGGGCACAGGGTAAGCACTATACTTCCCATGCATTTTAGGCCATGTTGAGGTACATGTTTCTCACTAACTAATAACAGTAGCCGAATAATACATATATCATTGTTTGCCAAATTTTGTGCTCTTTTTACTGAACTAGAACATTTGAAATGTGTTGAAAATTCGATTTTTAATATAATTTTTTCCGGTAGTACACAAATCTGGCCTTTCTTTGCGCATTTCAAAACTCATAACAGAATAACTGCTCAGTGAAACTGCTTAATTCTAGTTCAGTAGTTGGCAACACTTATGTAGATGATTGCAAAAAAAAATCAGCCGTCTGTCTTGAAAGGCATTGGAAATAATGGTACCTTTGTAAGAAAAAACACTGTTTTGAGATAATAGAGCGTGAAGAGAAAAAAGATGTGAAAAACCATTTTTTATTCGCAGAAACGCCTCCATAGTAATTGGTTTAATAGCCCCCTGCTTCGTAGTCACTGTCGCCGTCATTTTTTCGCTTTTCGGCTTCTCGTTTTGACTGTCGGGCCTCTTTTGTAAGCTGTCGTGTTGCTCGGTCCGCAAAGTACATGCGCTTATGGTCAGCTTCCCTCAGCCACTTGATGGTGTTGCTCCCTGGGTTCAATCCACACGCCTTCAAAACGTTGGCCCGTGCGATGCTACCATCATTAAATGAAAGAACAGCATCCAGTGTTGCCATCCGTAGGGTCCGAAGCCTAACAAACACATTCTTTGGCGCGCGTTCCCAAACAACATGGTTGAACTACTCATTTGCATTTTGAGTTCGCCCATGCAGGCACTTCTCTAGGAGCTCAGCCTTCGATAGCTCCCTATAAATGGGTTTGATAGCCTCCAAGACAGATGCAGGCAAACTTCCCTTGTGGAAAAATGGCTTGCCCTCTGACTGACTTCTGTTGAAGGCACACCACGTATCAGGTCCCTTTGGGCAAAGTCTATGGCATGGGTCATCGTCTGTGGCCGATAAGTGGAAGAAGGTTGCCCAAACGGCCTTTCGCAGTTCATCTCAACTTATCAGCAGCAACCAACACCGGCACAATTTACAATACTGATCGAAAGGGATAGCACTCGGACGCAGCTGCATGAAGGTTGCAGAAATGTGGAAAAAACGTGCAAAGCGTCTCAGGATTGTCTTGGCTAAAAAAGAGGAGCTGTACAATAGTTGCCAGACAATTTTTTATATGTAGCTGATTTTAGGTAAGTTTTGAAATCAGGTGGTGGACTTTTTGGTTGAAAAAATTGACGTTAATCCTGAAAGGGGGCGTGGCCGCTCACTACTTGGTTTCGAAAAAAGCGTTTTTCAGCCGTAAATATGGCTTTCTGAGGAAAGTGCGATCATGGAACATGTGTAGAAAGAATTGAACTTCTAAAATTCCAAAAGAAAAAAAAACGATTTTTTTCTAATTTTACCTTACCCTGGCCCTTAACTAAAAGTGTACCTATCAAGCAAGAGTTTCCTTATAGTTTCCTCTATATACCTCATAGAAGGCATGCGCTTTCTTGTAGCATTTTATGTAGCAGCCCATGGTCATAGCCTCACTCAGAGGGGGCACTTTTGATAAAATTGCACATTCGTACGACACGGCTCAACCTCCCAAAGAAAATTACTAAAACAGGGACACTGCAGCAAAGACGTGCGCCTTGCCAAAACACCGAGAGAGGGCGCCATGCGTTTCTTGCCGATGCTGAGCATAGATGAGCAATATAAAAACAGACAGCGCAGGAAATCTTTTTCTTCATTAAAATGTAACATACTTTATATTTATTTAAAGGTAGGACATTACGCTACCTGAAGCTCCGAGAGCTTGTCGATATATTGTAAATTAGGGCTGTGGCGAGCGATAAGGTGAAGTCAAGTGGGGTATTTTTCAGGGCCTCGCCATAGGCTCCATGCTATCGCAGCTTATTGCGGATGGTAAACGCAGCATGTAAGCTACATTGATGAAACTCTACTAAAATAAAATTTAAGAAGAGTTTACACCTTGGCGAGAAAGCTATTCTCTAACTTTTATTCGCGACGAGTAATCAATTTTTATTTTTCATCGCCATTGAGTTACGCGCTGCCGTGCTGTCGGCTGTCACGAGATGGCGCGACCGGTTTTTCGAGGCACATGGACCAGAATCCTGGGGAAGAAGCGTTCGTCTGAGAGGTCGAAATAGCGGGAAGAACGTCTCGCCAAGCGGCGGCGGGTTAGGCTTTCTATTCGAGGCGGTTTGAACACATTTTTTCATTTTTGTAGCGAAAGCTACACTACGCTAGTGGAAGCGAGTTTCGCAGTGGCTGTCCAAGTCCACTGGTGCGCGTGCGCCGTAACCATGGCAACCTGCTGCGCCGTTCTCCACCGCTGCGTCAAATTTTGCCGCCACGTGCCTCGTTATGCAGCCTCACTGCGCATGCGCAAACCGCTGGCCGGTGCGCACAGCCCCCTCCATTGCGTATGTTTGCACAGCTGAAAATATAAGCCTGAGCCTCTATGCTTGCTAGTGAGGTGCGCCATGGATAAAGAACCGGACGGTTAGCGTGCGTACACTTCGCGGCACTTTCGGATACTGCGAGAAGCGGCGTCGGACGACCCGGAAAGCAATGCTTTGCGTGAGGGCGCCCGACAGCGTGAAAATGAAACACAAAAGGATAAGCGTTCGTCTGATACGTCCACATAGCTGGAATAACGTCTCGCCAAGCGCGGCGTAAAGGCGCAGAGCGGCAGAGACGCTGAGACGTTGCCGAACTACGAGAACGTCCCAGGTAGCCGGAAGAACCAGACGCGAAGACGTGCCGGATGACTGACGACACCATACGGCTGACGGCCAGTGCTGCGGCAACAAAAACGTTCAGGTCTTTTGGATACGTATATCCGTGCCTAGCTGAGGAGCGCAGCTAGCGCTGATTTTTCAATTTAAATTAATTGATAAAGTACACACTCTACGTTTTCTTAATTGGCATCATCAAATGTTGGCTTTTCATTCTGTGCATTTTGACACCTCTGAACCCTCACTTCATTTTTTTTAATTTCTTTATTAAAAAATTACAACTATATCATTAGCTCATCATCGCCTATCACACACCAATCGATCATCAATCACTAGAACAACAAATTACCATGATCCGATTTTTTTACGCAGCCCCAATTGTTTTCGACACGCGGTGCATACTACTGGTCCGACGGCTTTTTGACCGAAGGAGCTTTACACGCGGTCGCGTAATGAAGGAGGAAGTTAAAAAACATAAACAAGAAAGCGGCGCCTTCGTGGATGGCACCGGAATAATTTAGAACACCTGGGGAGCTTTGACGGGCACTGAAAAAATTTATAATTGAAAAATTGGTTTTTGGGGAAATGAAATGGCACAGTATCTCTCAAATATCGGCGGACACCTGATCCGCTCTGTAAGGGAAGGAATAAAGAAGGGAGTGAAAGAAGGAAGAAAGAAATGCTGTAGTGAAGAGCGCTGGAAAAATTAGCTGTGGCTTAGCTCTGGTCAAATCTGGTAGAGTAGCGAGAGCTTAAACGACCCGACGCGGTGGCTCAGTGGTTAGCACGCTCGGCTACAGATCCGGAGTTTTCTGGGTTCGAACCCAACCGCGGCGGCTGAGTTTTTATCGAGGCCAAACGCTAAGGCGCCCGTGTGCTGTGCGATGTCAGTGCAAGTTAAAGATTCCCAGGTGGTATAAATTATTCTGGAGTCCTCCACTACGGCACCTCTTTCTTCCTTTGTTCTTTCACTCCCATCTTCATCCTTTCCCTTACGGTGCGGTTCAGGTGTCCAACGATATGAGACAGATGCTGCGCCATTTCCTTTCCCCAAAAACCAATAATTATTATTTTTATTTGAGTGAGCCGTTCAAATGATCCGGTTCATTTCAGTGAGGTGGGCCGTTCCGAGCTGCTCATTGAATTGAGTCGTTTTTCCCCTCTCTAGGACGAGGTGGCCTAGTGGAGTGCTCCGGAATATTTTCGACCACCTGGGGATGTAATAAATTTACCCGCCGCGGAGGCTCAGGGGTTAAGGCGCTCGGCTACTGATCCGGCGTTCCCGATTTCGAAACCGACCGCGGCGGCTGCGTTTTTATGGAAGCGAAACGCTAAGGCGCCCGTGCGCTGTGCGATGTGAGTGGACGTTAAATATCCCCAGGTGGTCGAAATTATCCCGGAGCCCTCCACTGCGGCCCCTCTTTCTTCGTTCGCTCCCTCCTTTATCCCTTCCCTAACGGTGCGGTTCAGGTGTCCGCCGATATGTGAGCCAGATACTGCGCCATTTCCTTTCCCCAATAACCAATATTCCAATTTTAGCTTTAAAAATAATAATAATAATAATTGATTTGGGGGAAAGGAAATGGCGCAGTATCTGTCTCATCTATCTTTGGACACCTGAACCGCGCCGTAAGGGAAGGGATAAAAGAGGGAGTGAAAGAAGGAAGGGAGAGGTGCCGTAGTGGAGGGCTCCGGAATAATTTCGACCACCTGGGGATCTTCAACGTGCACTGACATCGCACAGCACACGGGCGCCTTAGCGTTTTTCCTCCATAAAACCGCAGCCGCCGCGGTCGGGTTCGAACCCGGGAACTCCGGATCAGTAGTCGAGCGCCCTAACCACTGAGCCACAGCGGCGGGGCTAGCTTTAAAAACCAATTTTCATTTCACGCGGACGGCATCGGCGGCACTCGGGGGGGGTACGGCGGGTCTCAGTGTTGGCGGCAAAGCGTTACAAGTAACGACGTTACCGGTAACGCATTATTTTTTCGCTAACTTAGTAATGTACGCGTTACCATTTCGGAACTGTAACTGGTAACTTACTTGCGTTAACATTTTTCGGTAACGTTAGGTGTCTTATTACTAGCTACTTTTTATTCTCATGGTCCCCCCTCCTCCCCACCGTTTTTCAGAAAAAAATGCAGAGCACCTAAAGTGATGCCGATAATAATTGGTTTATGGGGAAAGGAAATGGCGCAGTATCTGTCTCATATAACAGCGGACACCTACACCGCGCCGTAAGGGAAGGGATAAAGGAGGAAGTGAAAGAAGGAAGAAAGAGGTGCAGTAGTGCAGGGCTCCCGAATAACTTCTACCACCTGGGAGGGGGGGGGGCGAAGGGGGGGGGGGAGCTCATCACTTACCACTGTATCCGACTGGGAGGAGGCAGCCCTTAAGAGCGGCGACCTCTCGGAGCAACTACGGGCTATCCAGAGGGCCTGCGACAGGGCGGAAGACCACAATCTTCCGACCCCGACGTGGGTGCGGCCTACGACGGCTACGGGGACTCCCTGAAAATGGAGGAACCCTAACGCGGTTCCTCAGGACCATCAATAAAGTTCTTTGTCTGTCTGTCTGGGGATATTTAACGTGCACTGACATCGCACTGCACATGGGCGCCTTAGCGTTTTGCCTCCATAAAAACGCAGCCGTCGCGGTCGGGTTCGAACCCGGGAATTACGAATCAGTAGTCGAGCGCCCTAACCACTGAGCCACCGCTGCGGTTAAAACCATGTTGCAAATAAACGAAATGTGCAGATGCTTTCGACGACCCTTTTTGCGGCTCGCAAGCGTGCCTGAGAACACGTGCCCTTGACGATGCACCCAACTAAAAAAAATTGGAGGATGCTTAAGCTTCGCCTTTAAGAGTGGAACGCGACAGCGTGTTGCTGCACTGCCAGGGAGTCCACGTAACGCCATCACCCATGTGGCGCGACGTCTTTCCTGTTAGAGAAATCGCTTTGCTACATAGGGTGAAACGGACGCGCGGAGCGGCAAACCACGTAGAAGCGCTGCCAGGCGCCTTGCCGAAACGCGCGGGACTCAAGTTGGAGTCGTAGTTTGTCTGCACATCATTCTCGACAAACTCAATGCCACGAACGCCAGCATAGCTTCCGCGCCGAACGAATGGGCAGCAAGCCACAAGCTTCTTGTCGAACGCGCTTTGGATGTGCGCTGCGTGGTTCGCCGCTCACCGCGTGATTCCTTCGTGCCCGCACGGCCCCAAACGAGTCGAGAGGGAGGGGCTGCAGTCGCCCGCCACGTGTTAGGGCAGTGGCGTGCATTGCGAAGAGAAGGAGGAGGAGGAGGCGGGATTTTTCGCTCACGCCCAACCTCAACGACACCGGCTTTTCTGCGACACGAGCTCTTTAACGCTGTCGCGTTAAAAATATTTGTATTAAAGCACGAAAAACAGGTGCACGAACCTGAATTCGCACACTTGCCTTCACCTACCTCCACTTCCCAAACCACTCACACACATAAGTCTCTGAAGAGTGGAAGAATGCCCAACCGCCAATTCTGGGAAAGGTCTCCCGGTGATCCGCCTCGGTGGCTCAGTGGTTAGCGCTCTCGGCTACTGATCCGGAGTACGCGGGTTCGAACCCGACCGCGGCGGCCGCGTTTCGATGGAGGCGAAACGCTAAGGCGCCGGTGTGCTCTGCGATGTCAGTGCACGTTAAAGATCCCCAGGTGGTAGAAATTATTACGGAGACCTCTACTACGGCACTTCTTTCTTGCTTTCTTCTTTCACTCCCTCCTTTATACCTTCCCTTACGGCCCGGTTCAGGTGTCCAACAATATATGAGACAGATACTATGCCATTTCCTTTCCCCCAAAACCATTTTACTGACTGCCGTTGGGAAGGGAAGGACCTCCACATCAAAGCTTGACGAAAGCGGCGGAATCCACAAAGCAGCCCACACGTAGACGCTTTCCTTAGAAGTAGATTGTTGCAAGTGGATATCTGTCAACTGTGCCTTTTCCGTGTTCGTCATGGACGAATAACATTAGCCCATTTCCTCGCATCCGGCTTCTAGTGGCGGAGACTTGCAGACATTAAGGGCAATGCTTTGCAAAAGGCCTTGTTCGGGTGCTTCGACCTATAGTCGAGTTCCCGAAAAATTGTTAATGTGAGCTATTGCAGCGAATACGCACTGATTAATATCTGTGGCCATGGAGTAACTGGGAAGTAACGTGTGGTACTTTTTTTCCCGTAACAGTAACGCGTTATCATTCTGCAGCTAATGTAGGGCGGTAACGCATTCCTTTCTATAGCGTATCGAGTAAAGTATTTACTTCCTTTTTCGGCAAAGACAGCAACACTAGCCGGTCTCGAGGGGAGGCCGCGCTGCTTTGCTAGTCCACGACAGATGGCGTGTCGGACGGTCTACGCATGCGCATCTGCAATCGCAGCCGCTGCACCTGGTCAGAACGGTCGGACTGTAGGCCGGCCGAATTTGCGCCTAGCACAGTGTTGCCGGCTTGACGTCGCAGACCAACAGCGGCGCTCGGCTGGCTGCATCAGCGTGTCGGCAAAGATGTAATCAATGCAATATGCGCTTCTAGTAGTGGCATGAAGTGACCCGGAGTAGTTCGCGCATGAACACTGGCAACTACTGCGATTTCCAGCATCACTAGCTTCGATGTTGGTCTGGAGGGTTTCGGGATACTAGATTTTCGGCCACCTCGCGGACAATTGATGCCATCTGGCGCCGCCATCGCGATTCTAGTTTGAACGGCTGTGTACTGCACGGCGCCGGCAATCATTGGCGCTGGAGGCGCACGCGATAGAAACTCTGCCAGCTAACTATCTTGTGCCGTCGCAGTGTCGTTTTTGTAGGTAGTAATCAAAAACCGCTCGTACTTAGCAGTGCTTCAAGTTAAGATACTTGAAGTAATACAAAACACACGAAAACTCCTCTTAGCCTCACTAGGGCAGTAATGGATGTCCTCTAGGCTTAGATGACGAAACCGTGACGGACAATAGGAGTTGAAAATGTAGCCGCTAAATAAAAATTGTTTTTTTGAGGAAAGGAAATGGCGTAGTAGGCCTAACTGTCTGACACATATCGTTGGAAATCCGAACCGCGCTGTAGGAAAGGATGGATCTAAGCACTTTATTCAGAGATAATCATTCGCAGAGTCGCAGGACTCTCCTCTTCCCTCCCTCTAGTTGTCGGCCGTAACTGCCAGAGACTGGGCGGCGGCCGAAGTTTGGCGATGATTCCTTGGATTTCTGGGTCTGGGCTATGCATCAGAGCCTCGCATGAATCTGGTGTGCGTGTGCTGTCTTTTTAACATAGACATGTCCAGATCACGTGTACGATAGTCGCACATCCGTCAGTGTGTTTACATCTAGTATTGAATTGTTCTGGAGATATTTTGCTATAAATCCTTTGGTTACGAAATAACCCGACCTGTAGTTTCCTCTAAGCTGTCTGCTCTTTTTTACTAAGTTTGCTATCCGCTTGCGGATATTCCTCTTGTAGTTATTCAGTTGTGCTGCGTAATGTCACTAGAGGTGAGCATATATTTTTTTGTTACTATCGGTTTGGGGGAGAGCTTGACCTCGCCCGGCTGGTGAGTCCTCGGACAAGGTCGTGTGCTCCTTTATTCCTTCGGAGGGCTTGATGTGCTGGTGGTCGTACCAGCAAAGTCGTCTGATCTACCCTTTTTCCCGCCTCCAGAATCGTAACCGCTTCTGCAGAGACTCTACCTCTGCTGAAATTGTATACAGCGCTCTTCAGGATGCTAATAACGCCTTTAATCCCTTTTTGAACTGCCGCAAGAGCTGTCGCAACCTCCTTACTGCGCAACCTTCTTACTGCCATTACTGCGGCGTTCGCACATTTGCCCGCCTTTCGCTGGTGTTCAGCACTCAAGTTATAACGGGCGTAACATTTCATTATCGCACTTGTTTAAGAGAATTTTATTTTTCCGAAAATAACTACAGTGTTAAGGATTCTTTACAGAAGTGGTCTGGTTTCCATGGACATCACAATAAGCCATCATTTTACAGGTATCACATATATGCAAATGACATTTCAGTGAACAATTCGAGGTTTCTACACGAGCTGGCTTAAAGCAGCTTCATTATGCGCTTAAGTGAAATACAATGAAGGAAAAAAATGACCAACACTCGCCCAAACTGTCTAATATGGAAGGATGGGCCTGGACACACCTCTATCGCTAACAACAATGAATCTTGTTTACCAGCGGGGGAGGAAGGCTCCTCATTCATCAAACACGACGAGTTCTTCATTCAAGTGTTTCAGCACCGAAGTTCTAGGCCGGTACAGTAAAGGGAGCATTGCTCTCTGCGGGCGTCCCCGCAAGACAGCAAGTCCCCTCCTTTTCAAGAGTACATAAGCACCCACACAGATTATTAATTCAACAAAGAAATCACGACTGCGACTCTGCCACCGCATGCGCACCTGGATCATGCGCGTTACCAAGCGCTAGAAATTACGCGCGACTGGTCATTCAAAAACGGCATGGTTCAGAGTGTCAGTTCGACCGCATTGCGGACATGAGGCGGAGGGCGCCACGCCCCACGCCGCAAGGCGGTCAGAATTTGGTAACGCTTCCCATTCGCTAAACCAGGTAAAACTGGATAGATACATCAGTTGCGAAAGAGACAAATATTCTCTGTTTGCGCCTTTGGCGCATTTTCCTGCGCTGGTCTATATTCAGGGTGCGAAACGCAACATATTCGCAAGTTTCACTCGCGGACAACTTTTTCAAATCACAATCAGGTAGTGTACCTTCAAGAAAATGCAAAGATCTCACGACATATGTATAGAAAGCTGGCGACTTTTCAGCCGCAGGGCCTTTCCAATTTGATAACTCAAAGAAGCGATGTGATGTTCCCATCAAATATGCGGTGAGTGCTCTTCCTCGGTACGCTGTGTCTGAGATAAGGCCCCACATGGCCCTTAAGGCCAATACACGAGATATAACTTCAAGATCCGGAATTGTAAAGCCAACCATGTCGGTGGGCAGGCGGACAAAATCTCTTGCAGTGCTCTCTGCGTGTTCACCCCAGAAGAAGGATGCACACGCTGTGGCCAGCCTCTGGAGGACGCGGCGAGGAGGGCGCGCTATTTTTGCGACGTAGAATAAGGAAGCTATTATGGTGGTTCTGATATGGTAAGCTGGTTTAGAGGAAGGTAGGCCGAACGATTTTGCGACTTCGATACGCTGATCAGCCTTGCGTTTTGTTTTATTCCAGGTGGCTCGGGCTACTTCACCGGAGGCGTGGAACGTGACACCAAGGACTTTTACGCCACCTACCCATTGGACACCATCGGGAAATTTGTCATTAAAAGATCCAAAGCGTAACGCCTGGCTTTTAGCATGACTGAGACGTGCACCTGACAGGCAACTGTAAGTGTGAAAGACCCTCAGAAATGCTCTATAGCTGCCAATGTTTCTAATAAACAGAGAAATATCATCAGCATAAGCTGCTACTATAACCTCGCCCAAGCCTGGGAGAGGAAAGCCCCGTATCGACTTTCAACTTTGAATTTGTTGCAACAGCGGTTCTATGCAAAGGACGAAAAGAATCGTTGACGGTGGGCAGCCCTGGCGTATGCCACGGCTCACTGGAATGGGTTCGGTTATCTGGTCGTTGGCTGCAAGGCTTGCTGCTAAGTCCGTGTACAACAATCTCAAGACCTATATCAGATGCCTTGGGAAGACAAAGAAGTATAGAACTATGGAAAGGTAGCCACGCTCAACGCGGTCAAAAGTTTTTTCTTGATCTAGGGAAAAAAAAGCTTTCTGCACCTGCATGTGTGTAGCAGAAGTGAACAAATCGCGGGTTAAAACAAGTGACGAAAATTTCTGCGTCCGGGCACACCAAATGTGTGAGCATTGCATATTATGTCAGGAAGAGCTGACGTTATGAGATGTGCTAATATTGCAGCTAGTATTTTATAATCGGAGTTCAGGAGGGAGTTAGGCCTCCATGCTTTCGGATCGGACGGCACACCACCACTCTTTAGAAGGAGCACTATACGACGCTCGCGAAAAGATTCCGGCCGCAACCTGTCGACAAGAAGGCCATTGAGCATGGACAAAAGATGCACATGTATCTCCGTGAAGGAAGTTTTGTAAAAAACAAGTGGTGGCCCGTCTGGACCGGCTGCAGCGGAGGCGTTCATCCCCTGGAAAACCAGGCGAAGCTCTTCCAGCGTGACTGGATTACATAAGCTTTCGCGGCGCTCTTCAGGTATGCAGGCTACGCCTGAGCAAAATTCACGAACAGCTGCTTTTAGAGCGCTTATGCCTGCGCTCTCACTTGTAAAGAGGCGTGTTCGCTAAAGACAGCCTTGATGTCCTCAGCGCTATCTGACTGTTCACCACTCGAGAGTTCGACAAACGGGATGGTTGGTCGACCCTCTACGGAACCGTATTGAACGCTGCGATGTACAGCGGGGCCCGCGATTGGTGTGCCACTAATATAAGTTTGCGCTGCAGCTCGGGAGCTAAGGCGAAGCATGGGTTCATAGCGCGCTTGTAGCCGATTGAGGTAATCCTGCATTGTAAATTGTAAAAGTGAGCGGCGCACGACGCTGCATAACGAGTGTCCTTCGAAGGGTGTCGTTAATTTCTGCAGTTAAACGTAACATTCTATCTCGGTCAGCTTTGGTCAGGTTGTCACGCCAACTATCTCTTAAATCGTCCCAGCAGCGTGGTTGTGCGAGATGGCTGCACGTTTATACGAGAGCTTCGCGTAGGGTGGCCCCACTTTCGGGGTCATGCACTACTGTCATGTCCATTTTCCAAAAATTCCTTGATGGTGCGGGCTGACGAAAGTGTAGCCTCACAGATACTGGAAAATGGTCGGTTATGCGCGGAACATCTGGCGGAAAAGCCAGCACATCGTAAATAGTGACATGAGTAGCGAGAATTGGCGGAAAGTAGAAACGATCGAGCCCGCTCATGTTCGAGCCCCGTTGCCATGGGACAGAAAACTCGTTACCATGCAGTTCAACCCATGGGTCTATAAGGTTAAAGTTATGGATGAGCTGCTTTAAAGCTCGCACACCAGTATACGGCCGGCCTTGTATTCGACCGCTTACGTCCCTGTAAGAGTACTCGACGCAGTTAAAATCCAGAACTATAAAAGTGGGATAACTATCTAGCATAAAATAGTCGAGAGAATCAAAGAACTCAGATGTAAAATAATGTTGGACTGGAGCGTACACTACAAACGTTCTCACTCGCCTTCCATGAAGGTTAAAATCCACGTCTAGGGTGCGACCATCAAAGCCGTACGCGCAGTGAACGCCGCGGCGGAAATGTGGCTTGAGAAAGACAACTCCAACGCCAGACATAAAAGAATCCCTAAGCGTAAAAAAGGCGTCAACACAAAAGCGCGAACAAAAGGACTGAACATCATACAGGGAACTAAAGTTGCATTCTTGTAGGAAAAGAATATCCGCGTCGTGTGCTCTGGCAAAGCCGACTATCTCCCTCTGCTTATGCAGGTTTCTAAAGCCCCGAGTATTCAGAGAGAGAAAGTGGACCACCTCCATTGCAAGAATAGCACACGCGAATATTCTCGAAACAAGGAAAAAAGGAAAAACAAAACTGAAGCCATTATTCTAGGGCGATTTGTGCCCAGACTGCGTCGAGGCATTAGGGATCTTGCAGGGCTTCCTGGTGTTAGGCGAGCTGTCGCTGTCGGTCGTCTCGGGTATGCCCGTTTCATGGTTGTACGGTCGCAGTCCATGGCATCGTCACATGCAGGTGAACAAACGAGGGGGCCGAGTGGATGTTTCCGAGCGGGCCGAGTGGATTATCGCACTTGGGATTTTGTTCTAATCGGTGTCCGTATTAACGGAAAAAAGATACAGAGATCGCAATAGGCGCAGTGCATTTCCATCCTGTC
This sequence comes from Amblyomma americanum, assembly GCA_030143305.2. Taxonomy (NCBI): domain Eukaryota; kingdom Metazoa; phylum Arthropoda; class Arachnida; order Ixodida; family Ixodidae; genus Amblyomma; species Amblyomma americanum. The sequence goes on from JARKHS020004130.1 coordinate 151,011, forward strand.
TATTGTGCAGACCGCGAGTTTGTATTTTAGTGAGGCGTAAATACATTGGAAAAGTTTCGTCCCCAGAAAAACTCGTAATTCGAGTCGTCCATTTTAACGGGGTCGTATTAACGACGCACGACTGTAGTTACACTCGAACACACTTTACCGTCTCGGAATAAGAGGGTAATCACTCGTTAGCATTCATCCATGTACCGTCATACAGCTACAATGTAACACTATACGCCTTTCGTAGAAACTTTGTGGTTGAAGAAAAAATCGTCCTGCTCCGTGGTCTGAACCTGGGACCACCGCTTCGCCTGTGAAATTACTCTACCAACTGAGCTAACCGGGACGGCTAGCATAAGCCAGGGCGAGAGCGAATCGATCAACATCTCGAAGTGGGGATGGAGTTTGTCCGATATTCAGAGGAATCCCCCAAGGTAGAATTGATTTGTAGAAAGGGAGTAATTACTCATTAGCATCAAAACGAAGCGCAATCATACGGCTACAAAAGAAAGCTAGACAGCTTTCGATGGAACTTCGTATTTGAAGGAAATTGTAGCTGTATGACTGCGCTTACTTGAATCATAGTGATTAATTACTACCTTCCCCTAAACATTGGACCAAGGTATCCAGTTCCAGTTGTTGATTCATTCGCTTTCACCTCAACATGACTAGCCATCGCGGTTAGCTCAATTGGTAGAGCGACTGCTCCGGTTAGATGTTGGTCCCAAGTTCGAACCCCAGACCAGGACGAATTTTTTTTAACTGCGAAGTATATCCGAAACCTGTATACCTTTCCTCTGTACCCATATGGCTGCTCTTGGGTGGATGCTAACGAGTAATTACTCTCTTATTAAAAACCAACTCTGCCTTGGGGGATTCCCCTAAGCCTTTGCCGTGGTGGGCGCAGTAATGCAGTGTACTACGACCATATAAGGCGACGTGCAGTGATCGCCGAGATCTCGAGGTGCGCCGAAAAGAATTACTTGCCGCCGCCGCCGAGAGCGACGGCCGATTTAGCGACGGCTGTGCATAGCCACATGAAATTGGCTTCTCATCCTCTAGGCGGATTCGGTGTGCCGCAGTCTCTCGCGAACTTCGAAGTCGTGTTAAATTTCTGATGCGGTCTATAGAGCCATTTTCTCTCTGGACATACGCGCTCTTCATAACCGCCCATCTTGCGTATGTTCAGCACCTTTCGCAGCAAATATAATTTGCATTTTAATTTGCACCCGTTTCGTAACGCGTTCAAGCTAGTGGAATGCGACACAAGCTTGGCATTGCCACAGCCCTACGATGCGACTAATAATAATAGTGACAATGCTTTTAATAATTACGTTTCATGAGGAAAGCAAGGAAGTACCCAATTACGATGATAAAAGATGGGATCTCGTTGAGATTATATAAATAAAATTGAAAGAATAAAAAATCCATTTCGTATGCAAAAGTGTAGGTGTGTGCGAAAGATATTAACTGCGATTTCCATAAGCTTTATAAATGAAAGGGAGAATTGAGAAAGGGAAAGGAATTAAATTGTTACTTTAACTGTAGAGGGTGGACCTGCGGCACGTGATGGGTATCTAATGTTTCGGAGCTCGCGTAATCCATAGTAAACTATCTGTTCGACGTGCACCAGCCGCCAAAAAGTTACGGAACCTATCCTTGGCGAAGAAATTCTGTATCTTTACGTAGAGGGCGTGTGATTTGAGGCTTAATCGTACCCTGTTTAACGCGAATACTCACAATTATAACACCAATGTCTAATCAGGCTCGATGAAAAGACTGCTATAAAGGTAAAATCTTTGACAGGGGATTGCAATGGAGATTGCATTGCAATAGCCTTTTATGGTCTTCTCTCCTGCCTTTTAGATATTCCTTAAATAGCCTTCCTTGTCCTCAATTGTTACACTATAAGCAAAGATGTGAGTATTACGCCCTTTTGTTTAAAACAAACAAACAAGTGCTTCATCTTTCTACGCCTAACGCCGAATTAGCACAAAGTAAGAAGAAATTGTGTCGTGAAGGAAACCAGGCAGTTCTACGCCGCTTCTATCGTCAGAGCTCTGCAGGCTCTTTTCTCTGCGCTTTATAGGCACGTGAACGGCGACTGGCCGCAAAGAGCATTTCTATGGTCCCAAGCCTTCTCCATTAATTTTACCTTTATGTAGTTCGGACATGCGCGGGGTGATAAATTGCCGCAGAAGCACGTGTTTGTACTAACAGACGTCAGCGGTTCTTGTGGCACGCAATCAATCAGTTGGTCGGAATCTTTGTGAGCTTTTCGATAGAATCTTAATTTTTTATTTAGGAACAGCGTATGGACTACAGACCGCGGCCGAGCTAATTAGGTGCATGATCTCGGCGGGTGATAAATAGCTTCTTTTTAGCACTCTGGAGCCCCGCAAAATTAGCCGCGACTGCATGGGGGTATCCCCAAAGACTCACTGATCGCGTATCCTCATTGATCAAGCTAAGAACTGCATTGTAATGTTGTGAATGTTGGGGTCACTACACTTCATAACCTACAGGTTCTTCAACTACTCCACAGTATATTTAGTGAATGCCCTGCATGCCCTTTCATAATTCTGCAGCTGCTGTTTCTTGATTTGTTAATGCGTTCTAATGCATTTTTTTTGCAAACGAATTGTTCCAAGCTGGTCTATATACTGCATTGCACTTTATTTGTGCTACCTTATCTTTCTTAGCCTTCGATGACTCAAGCATGCTTTAAGTAATGAAATAAATAGTAACATCCTATATGACTCATCTTGCGGCGGTGGGGCTGAAGTATTAATAAAAGACGCTACATAACTTTCTAACCCGATGTACGCGTGGACATAGCTTGCGAGATGTATGTGGTTTCTGCAATGAGTCCTGAAGTAGTGATGGTGTTAAAGATGAATAGTTTCGCACTCCAAGGTAACAATGTGTCAAACATGATTTTTCTTCTCTAACGGTTTAAATGTCACCTCAACACGCAGCGTTGACGTCTCGAGATTTGGTCACTGTCGTCAAAATGCGCCTCTCCAAAGATCTTCCATGCGAAGAGTTCTTTTTAACTTGACCACTCACGATAAATGCGACACGAATACAATGAACATTGACTCAACAATAGCCTCCAGTTATCAACCTCACAAAGTCACCAACATATGCCCGGGTAAACTTGGCCTGTTCGGCAACGAAAAATCGTTGGCAGCTGGGCAGTTTTTCCGTGTAGCTTCCCGTGTAGCAAACGCATCTGAATGATGTACATGCACGACACCAAAGTAGTGACCGAAAGTGCATTTTAGCAAATCATTTCAATAGTAGGAACTGACGCATATGTTATAACTTCTCCCAATAACATGCACTCTTTGTGACTCGCCATAAAAGCTTTCAGCGTTACAAAAGCTACTAAATGTGATAGTATCAACCCGACCAGTCGCCGAATTCGCCGTGCAATTGGGACTTTAAGATTGGCAAGACGGATGATTGGTCTTCGCGTCATTGGTCAGTGTGAGTGGACAGCACAGGGGGCGCCAGCCAGTCCCAAACAACACCGTCTTAATTTTCTAATAGCTTTGTGCATTCGCTCCTCGAATCAGTCAACACACATCACGCAGCATCGACAGTGATGTACGGTTCTAGAAAGATTGTGCGTGCAGCCTGCCTGCGACGAGCATCCTATGGTTCTCAATGGGACGCTTCCTGGCGCCTCATTAATTTTCACTGTGTTTGAGACAAGGCCGGAAACTGAGCCGGAAGAAGAGAAAGAGAAGACAAAATGAAGGACGTAGTGGCTGCCATTTCCTGACAGCGAAAGAATCGCCGAGAACTAGGGACGGAGAGCACATTTCGATGTAAATGACCACTTTCGCTTAGTCGGCCCTCATATTTAAATACGTGCAATCGAGCGAAAGCCCTAGCTTTACTCAGTGCAATGAGGAGCACGGAACGGGCTCAAATGCCTCTTATCGTCAACTGCAATCGAGGGCTTGTTATCAGCACTTGATTGCTTGAATGCGTCTCTTGCAACAAACAGGAAAGAAAAAGGGGGAAACAAATTCGGGGGACACTTAAGCTCTGCCTTGAGGCCACAAAGCGGTAGCGTTAAGGGCTCCCTTAAGAGGCCTGGGGTCCCCTTCGCATATCACTTCGCAGACGTGGACACTGTCGGAAAAGACACACAAGGACTCTATTAAACCAAGACGAAAGAACGCGCCTCGATGACCAAAGAATGACTCGGAATCGAAGGGGCACGGGCTCTATTCACATTTTAACCTAATTTTCATCTAAGTGCAATTAATTTACCTTATATTCTTACGTGTGGTAATGATAGAGAGAGGGAAGACACACTGTAAACAAGAGAAGAGAAATCCTCAGGGTGCTTGCCAATACATTTCTACAAGAGAACTTGTCTTCGCCTGGGCAAAGCGTTTATAATGGGCGGGGTGTAAAAGAAAATTGGCAGTGGCTTAACTTGGTTAACCCTGGAATTCAGCGAAAAGCAATCACGCTTGCTAAGCATCTGAGGCTCGTCCATGGCAGCGCCGCTACACGCTCGTGACAGCCGTTCTATATATACCCACACGACCACGTGGCTATGACGTGTATCACATGGTCTTACGGCTCCCCCATCGGATGTCATCACGTGGCTTCACATCACCTCTTCGGATGTTCTTAAGGTCAAAGGTCTACGCAAAGGGCACCCATTGTCAAAGGCCAACTAAACGTCAATGTCAGGCGTCAAGGGTTAGACACCTTAAGTGTAGCACATATGGTCATACACGGCTCCCCTTGGTTGGGCCGAAGGTCGTTCAAGGTCGTTGTGCTGCTTACCCGGAGAGTGCTTTACCTAGCGTAGAGGAGCTTTTCGCTTCAATAGGGGCTTCAAACCAACGAGGGTGTCCCAGTGAAGGCCTACCCTATTTGTCACTAGTTGACTACATCAGAGTCCAGTTGCGACCTTATATTCACAATTTTTGTGATGTTTCATTCACTGTTCAAATTCGCCACTCCACGTGTGACGTCACTACCTTTTCGACCAATCGTATCGCCAGCTAGCTAACAGATTTGAAGCTTGGAGATTATAGGCGCCTTAGACGCTTGCTCATGAGTATACGTACTAAATGGCATTATCCGCCCGTCACTTTAGCGAAGCGCGTTCAATTTTGGACTTCGGGCCAGTGCAAGCGGCCTTTCAGAATACCATCCATGATGATGGCCGCATTCTATTAAAATTGTATGCAAGTTACACTTCGACGCCGTTGGATATGCTGGAAAAAACTCGAATGAGTGCAACTTCAAAGGTTCTGCGCCTTATAGGCGTTGCATGCAAGTGCACCAGCTTTGCCATTAGGAGGCCCACCTTAACACAGTGATTCGCGCTGTGTCCGACGAACTCGACGTTGGAAGCCTGAACCCCATCATGTCATCAGCGCCGCCAGGTGATCAGCGGCGGTCACGTGACGTTATGCTGTCACAGCACTACGAGCATGCAGCTGTCCAAGCGCGCTTCCTGATCGTTGGCCATAGGAGCACTCCATGTCTTTGATTGGTGAAATTACTAGCTCTCCCACCCAAGTTGGCTACTTTTACGAATGAGGAATGAGTGGTCAGAATAGGCGAAAAGTGGATTTGTGGGGCGCAAGAGACTTCACGTTGGTGGCACGCAGTTTGCGTTGCGAAATCGCAAAGCGCATCATCAACATCATCAGCCTGACTACTCCCATTGCAGGGCAAAATCCTCTCCCATGTCTGTTCAATCAACCTTCTCCTTATCGCAAGTGAAAATATTATGTAACAGCCGCACTAGTCACACGCATGAGTACGAACGCATAACTGTAGCTATTTTTACAACAGAGCTTTCACGCACCCGTTCCTAGCTTCGGGTTAATTCTCGTCGGCATAACTAGCAAAACTATAGAGCAAAGCGAAGAGCTCGGCGAAGGATGAAAGTAGGTCGATAGCGAAGGGAGGGTGAGATTGAAAATGTTTGGTTTAGTTTATGGTGCTTAAAGTTGAAAAGTAACTCAGGCTATGAGGGATGCCGCACTGGGGGGCTCCGGATAGTTTCGACCAATGGGGTTCTATACCATGCGAAAATGTCACACAGTACACCGGTGTCTGTAGCTATAGCAAATGTCAACCGCCGTGGCCGTGCTCGAACTCGCATCTTTCGTGTCAGTAGCCGAGCACCATATCCACTAACAGCGGCAGCTCAGAATGAAAAGGTGGAGGAGGAAACAGTTCGCGAGGGCTGATGCGTAAAAAAAAGGAGAACGCTTAAGCTTCGTCTTTGAGCGTGTGACGCTACAGCGTGTCACAGCGCTGCTAAGGAGCCCACGGAAAGCCATCGCCCGTTCGGCGCGACGCCTTGCCCGTTGGACAAAACGCTCGGAGTGTCTAGGAAGTCTCTCAAAACACAAACGCTGTTTCCCACTAGGCCCCGCCGCGGTGGCTCAGTGGTTAGGGCGCTCGACTACTGATCCAGAGTTCCCGGGTTCGAACCCGACCGCGGCTGTTGCGTTTTTATGGAGGAAAAACGCTAAAGCGCCCGTGTGCTGTGCGATGTCAGTGCACGTTAAAGATCCCCAGGTGGTCGAAATTATTCCGGAGCTCTCGACTACGGCACACCTCTCTTCCTTTCTTCTTTCACTCCCCCCTTTATCCCTTCTCTTACGGCGCGGTTCAGGTGTCCAACGATATATGAAACAGATACTGCGCCATTTCCTTTCCCTCAAAAAACCAATCATTATTATTATTCACGCTAGCACCTATTGACAGCCGCGGTTCCATCACACCTGTTCAGAAACGAACGACACTACTCCGACGCAGAAAGTCGCCCACGCGCGTGCCATCTGCCAGGACAGCGCCGTCCATGGCGAAGGGGGGGTTGCAGTGGTGGCCGCACGATGGCGCTACGACTGCACGCCAAGAACGGAGGAAATTTACCGGGAACGCATCGTATTCGCTTAATTCCTACATCAGTAATTTACATGCCCATAAATACTCATGTTCGCCTCAGTACAGGTCAGGAAGATTGGCTTCTAAGGGGCCCGTGCATTCGCTAGACGCGCCTTGATTTACATCCAAACGTCGGCGGAGTGGAAGCGTCAGCCCCGGATCGATTCACAGCCTTGGTCCAGGAATTTATTCACTGAGTGTGCGTGCACCCTAATATTTACGCAGCCCCCTCATATTTCCGACGCATGGTGCCGACAACTAGAACTACTACTTCTACGACGCCGACGGCTTTTCGACCGAACGAGTTGTATACTCCATGGCGCAATAACTCTAGAGACAGAACGGAGCGCGCTACGGGCTAACGAAGTAGAGCCACTAGAAAATTTTCACAAAAAATTTCCAGTGGCTCGACATCGAAGCAAGCGGATACCTGATTCGAAAACAGAGCGAGCACAACATTCCCCAAACATCGTGTAATTAACTCGTAAAGGTGTGTTCTAAGCTCAAGAGGCCACATTATGACACTATATCGATGCATATACGCGTGGCTGATAATGCTACGCTGAACAGGCCGTCATTTCTTTAATCGCGCGTTTGCGCACAGCCGCCATGATGGCTGCAAAAAAAAATAGCTGCGGTTCAACTACTGCTAAACCTGGTTAGAGAGCGAAAGCTGTGCGTTTGGTAGTGGTTTTTGACTAAAATAATCGTAAAAAGGAAGGAAAATATTTTTGCTAGCCCCGGCATATTCCATCAATACTGAAGCACCTGAGCTGGGGCAGGCAGAATGGAAAAATTAAATGAAAGAGGTGAGGGGACAGGAAGAGAGGATAGTTGGAGAAGTAATATATACAAACTCTTTACTCAATAAGAAATGTGTCCAGGTTGTGCGCTTGATTAGTTTGTTTTACAGGAATTAAAACACACGCGCACAGCACTGTTTTGGCTACAACCGGAGTGAGGCGTCCAGTTATTAATCGTTCAAGGTAGAACTCGCGGAGCGTTTGGTCACTGCGTGTAAACACCTGACGGAGAACAGACGGGACATCAAGCCCGTGTGTTCGAGGAATGCACAGAAGCTCACCGAAGTTCGCTCACGAGTGCGCGCACTGCCCTGGGGCCACAATATAGCGTCTTGAGGAAATCTGGAAGTACGCCTGCAGCGCCCTATAGGCCGCAAGCATATCGCGACGAGCATCGGCGGACGCGGCACAGTGAAGGAGCAGGTGCTCTAGTGTTTCCACTGCACCGCATTCGTCACACATATCACTCGTCGCGATTCCGTGACGCTTCCGTAGTTCCCCGGGCCACACGCAGCCAATGCGTGCGCGGAGGATCATTACAGACCCGCAGCGGTGGCTCTGTGATGAGAGTTCAAACCCGACCGCGGCGCCCGCGTTTTTACAGCTAGCATAGTGTAGGATCAGAGTGAATGGATCCGCAGCTGAAAATAGGAGCTTTGTAGCTTTTTTTTGTAGACGTATCCTGGCGCATGGGTGGATGCTAATGAGGCCGAATACAAAGATTTAGGGGTATGGGTAAACGAAGGGCAGATATACACAGTGTAGTGTGGTAATCTTCATCGATATAACCACTGACATGCGTCGCGTGCTGCCGCTCTCAAGGACGAAGAAGTTGTTCGCTGCCTTGCTCTTTCGCCACGCCTGACGCTTCGCTGCGAGTCTCCCCTGAGCGGCTGGAATCATCTGGGTTCACCGAATAAACACACCCCTACAATTGGTGGAGGTGCTGGGTAGCAGAAAATGGAGGAATGTCTGTGTCACTGGCGACGAGGAGTTTTGCAGGCCGGGTAGGGACGTCACACAAGACGGTATCACAAAGAGGTAAAAAGGAAACTTCCGCGCGGGCGCAGTCAATAACGGCATGATGAGTGGAAAGGAAATCGTAGCCCAGGATGATGTCGTGTGAGCAGCGAGACAGTACAATAAACTCGATGGTGTATAAGACGTCTTCGATGAGAACACGGGCCGTGCACGCCGCTGAGGGATGAATGCGCTGTGATGAGGCGGTGCGAAGCGAAAAGTCGGAAAGTGCGGTGGTCACCTTACGAAGACGACGGCAAAGAGCTTCACTAATGACTGATACGGCAGCGCCCGTGTCGACTAGAGCGAGTACTGCGACGCCGTCGACAAACACTTGAATTACGTTAGTGGGAGAACACCGAGGACTTGAAGAGTTCGAACCAAGCGCAGTTCTTGCCCCAGGAACTGCGACTGTTAGTTTCCCTCAACGGTGCCGGTAGAACGTCGGAGTGGGGACGGGGAACGGCGACGAGGGGAAGGTGATCGGCGAGCTGTGTACGTTTGATTGTCACGAGATACAAATTCGGAACTGGGCGGATTTCTCGGCGAGGGCTGGTCTGTATTGTAGGAGTAGTTCCATAGTTCAGTTCCATATCGCCGCAATTATTTGCTTGATGGACGGAAGTGGCTTCTAGTCATCCCGCGTCATCTCCGCGCCGACATTTGTGCTGCGTACCATGGTGACCCACAATGTGCTCACGGTGGCGTATTGAAAACCTACACACGCCTACGTCTGCGATTTTACTGGCGTGGAATGTACCGCTTCGTAAGACATTTCGTGCGCGCTTGCGAATCTTGTCAACGCCGAAAAGCTCCTCAGAAGTCCTCTGTTTCGTTGCAGCCGTTACCCTGCCCTGCTCGTCCGTTTGACCGCGTTGGCATAGATCTCTATGGCCCTCTTCCGACTACTCCTGCTGGAAACCGGTGGATTATTGTGGCAGTAGACCATCTGACTCGCTACACTGAAACATCACCGTTACCCTCTGCCTCTGCAAGAGACGTTGCTTTGTTCATTCTCAACAACTTGATTCTTCGCCACGGGACTCCGAAGGAACTGCTCAGTGACCGCGGACGCGTTTTCTTGTGCGACGCTCTCGAGGCCCTACTGAAAGAATGTCGCATCATTCATCGCACCGCTACTTCTTACCACCCTCAGACGAATGGCCTGACAGAACGCTTCAACCGTACTCTGAGTGACATGCTGGCCATGTACGTCAACGACGCTCATTCCAACTGGGACCACGTTCTTCCCTTCGTAACCTACGCGTACAACACTGCGATACAGACCACCACTGGATTCTCTCCTTTTTTTCTTCTTTACGGGCGCGAGCCAACCTGCACAATGGACGCGCTTTTTCCCTACCGCCCTGATGTTTCTGAATCGACGCCACTCTCGGACGCCGCCCAGTATGCAGAAGAATGCCGTCAGCTCGCTCGTTCGCTCACAAAGGAAAATCAATGGCAACAAAAACACCATCGTGACACTGGTGAGGCGCCTTCATATGCGCCCAACTCCCTGGTGTGGCTCTGGGTTCCTGCCACAACCGCCGGCCTGTCAAAGAAGCTTCTTGCTCGGTATCACGGTCCATACCGAGTGCTTCAAAAAACATCTCCTGTGAACTACGTAGTTGAGCCCGTTACGCCATCTGCGGACTTGCGTCGCCGTGGACGCGAAATAGTTCATGTGGACCGACTCAAGCCCTACTACGATCCGTCTGTCCTTTCGGCACCATGAGTCGCCAGGATGGCTCCTTCTCTGCCCGGGGGGAAACTGTAGTGTGGTAATCTTCATCGATATAACCACTGACATGCGTCGCGTGCTGCCGCTCTCAAGGACGAAGAAGTTGTTCGCTGCCTTGCTCTTTCGCCACGCCTGACGCTTCGCTGCGAGTCTCCCCTGAGCGGCTGGAATCATCTGGGTTCACCGAATAAACACACCCCTACAACAGGAAAGCACGAATGGTCGGTAATCACAAAAGGGCGAATGAATGAATGAATAAAACTTTATTTTCGTTTCTTTGGGTTTAGCGGATTCCGGACGTCTTCATCTTCAGAGTTCCAATGGTCGATGCCCTCATTCCAGGGCCCCGCTGGGCTTTGCCACCTTGCTTGCGAGACGCACGAGTCCTCTCTGGACCGCCAGCTCGCTGCTGGTGAGCAGGCCCTCCCACTGTTCCGCACTGGGCTTTTCTAGTTTATGGAATGCATAGTTGTGTCTACATTCCCATGTAATATGATAAGCGTCGGGGTTGCCTCGCACCACGTGCATTTGTCATTGAAATGTCCAGGATACATCTTATGTAGTGTGTGTAGGTTTGTAAAGGTACCTGTTTGTAATCTTCGCCATCCCACTGCCTCGTGCTGTGTCAGCAACGGGTGTGGTGGAGCATACGTCAGTCTCCTTCCTCTTTGGTAATTTAGTATTTCTGCATATGTGGGTTCTACCGTTGTGGTATGTTCCTGTGATTCCGAAGTGCCTGCTCGGCGGGTAATCTCGCGAGCTAGACTGTCTGCCCTCAGCTTCCCTTCCATCCGGCGTGTCCCGGTACCCAAAAAAATTTTGTGTTGTAATGATGTATTGGGAGGCCCTGCCTTGAGGATGATTTGCAGTGCTCCCTTGTATATTCTTCCCGCTGTGTAGCTTCTACACGCGGCTTTCGAGTCCGTCAGAATCGTGAGTGATTTATTTAGTCGGTTCCCTTCAGCTACTGCCAGAGCTACGGCAACTTCTTCCCCGTCGGTTACCGAACACTTTTTGGTTGTTACACACGTGACCGCCTCTGGGCTCTGGTTGATGACCACTGACAAAAGGGCGAAGAGATGCCGGGATAATGACACAGGGCATTGGAGGGGTACAACACGTATGAATCACTGGGAGGTATTTGGAAAGGAATAATGGTGCCGGGGCTTACTTTTGGGAATGCGGTTCGGTGCTTAAGGGCAGAAATTCAGTCGGGATTAGAAGTAAATCAGAGAGATGTTGGAAGGCTAGCACTAGGTGCCCACGGGAAAACCACAAACGAGGCAGTACAAGGGGATATGGGCTGGGCATCGTTCGAAGCACGGGAAGCTCAGAGCAAAATACTATACGAAGAACGCCTGAGGAAATTGGACGATAGCAGGTGGACAGCTAAGGTACTTAAATACCTATAAGAAAGAGCGTTGACTCACAATGGCGGTAAAAGAACTAGGGAGCTAACCAGTAAGTAGGCCAAATACGAGGCCGGAGAAAGACAGAGCATTAAACGACAGGTTAAAAGCGCGGAAGGTAAAAATTAGATAAACTCAATGAAATCTCTATCAAGGATAGTGTAGAACTATATCGATACTGGAAAATACAGATCAAGAAGGAATCGTTATATGATAATTCAAGATGCTGCACTCTAATCTTTGAAGCTAGGTCAGGGCGTCATAGAACGCGCAGCTACAAAAAGAAATTTAATATAGAAGATGACACGTTTTCTGTGTGTGGTAAATCTGTAGAAACATTTCAACACGTCATAATGAAATGTAATGGTATTCATCCGGACATCGATGCAGGCACAGTCACTTTTCCAGACGCCCTAAGGTTTAGAGATAACAATGGTAATGTAAATAAATCTGTGGTGGAAATTAGCAAAAAGCTATTGGAAGATTAGTGGCTCAGAAGCAGAGAGGTGACACAAGGTTACAAGCGTAGGAAGACTTATTTAAAGAAAATGGCGAGTTTTAATAACAACTTACAGCACAGTTAAGGAAATATAAAGGAAAAGCCGAGCATGGTGGCAACTTCCACCGCGCTTTTTCACAGAGAAAGCTAATCTCTTCCATCCATCTATCCGTCCGTCCGTCCGTCTGTCCGTCCATCGAGTATTTGCTCGTTTATTACAAATCTATTCCACTATGGAGAATTCCTCTAAACATTGTACAGATTCTTTCTCTGTTTTTTGGACTCGATTGACACGTTTGCATGACACCCGCCGCAATGCCTTCCAGGCCGCAGCGCTCGCATTTCAATGCAAAATAATATGGAAAACCATGCCAGTGCTGTCTGAATGAAGTGAGTGCACGTTTAAGAACCTCCGGGGGTGGAAATTAATTTCGAACCCTCCACTACTGGGTCTCTTATAGCGTCATGTGCAGCCTTGAGACGTTAAACCCCACATGCTATAAATACCATGCCATACATTTCCTTGGCAGGTCGGGCTAAGAACAGATGCCCATAGGTCCGTCAGAGCAAGAGGATTTCAGGGCAAGTGAAGACGGCAGAAAGTCAGGCTGGAGGTAAGATATTGCGGAATTGGATCATTTAAGGTGGCCGCTGCCGATAGGGTGGACAGTGGTAATTGGTTATTGTTCAGAGAGGCCTTCCACCCCCACTGGCCTTAACCGAACTGCTGGCAATGCGTCATCATGTGAACAGACTCGCATATAAGCTCTTCTTTCACATCTTTACTATAAAGCCTCGTATTCTCGCCTATATGCAGTGCAGCTAATCGCCACCGAATATTCAAGGCTTGCTTCCGCTGCGAAACTGTTCACTGAGCCTAGGCGCCGGAGTGTTACTCGTATCTTGACGTGACCGCATGTGCGACGTTGCCTGATCAAGAATTCGACAGAACGATTACTTTCTCTTCAGCACACAGGCCGCTGTCCTGTTTGCTTATGCCATGCTGTCTTTGTTTTTCTTATTAACTTGATGTCTCAGTGCGCGAGCACAAAAACTCCTAGTTTCAGATTTCGACAATGTATGTCTGTCCGAAGCTTCTGGCCGCTAGGTCCCTTGCCACGGTGAGCAAGGCAACTCGCACACCGGGTTGTGCGTATCTTGCCAGGAAGTTTATGGCTAACTATGCAAAACAATTTACGGAAAAAAAAACTCCGTGGAACAGCAGCTGGCTTTGGAAAGACATTTGTGTTGAGTTTAGTTTTGTGTTTGAAGTTGCGTTTGAAGTTTATTATAATTCTGACAATGTGTATCCCGCACTGTAACACACCAGTCAAGTCTCGTGCGGAACTGATAGCTCTGTGAATGCTTACATTGCGTGTGGTTTGCCATAACCTTGCCATAAGCACCAAAGTAACTCCTAACACGTGCTAGCGTACCTCATTCGCGTTTGCCGTAACCGTACTAAATCAGCTACGGTTTTTTTTTATTTTGCGTTTGTTTTTGCCGGTCAACGTTGCGCAGCTCCGCCTAAATGTCGCCCCTCTCAAGTCATGGAGTGCCGCTGCTAACAGCACGTGCGCCCGCCTGGCGTCGCTGCTGTTCACCCCCCCCCCCCCCCACCCCGTGCCACGCCCTATTTTGACCTAATTGCTGCCTAACGATTTTCCGGTGCTTACGAGGATCGCGCCTTACAAGGTGCGCATGCTGCGGTCTCCGCGGCGGGAGTGGCTGAAGCAGCCTTCACCAACTCTGCATAAATTAAAACATACTGAGTGAGGCATAGTTTAGTGGGCTTGTGCATGGAATTCTTTTTTACCAAACTCTGCAAACAAAACGGGTGGCTAAGTAGGGGGCTGGAAGTGATTCATGGTGGGGAAAGAGCGCAACAAAGGCGGGACAAAGGCAAGACAAGCGCTTGTCTTGCCTTTGTCCCGCCTTTGTTGCGCTGTTCACCCACCATGAATGGTTACGAACTCGCCCAAATTTCAGCTTTACTTGGTTGGAAGTGAGCATTTTCAGAAATGCACCCATATATGCAACTGAATATGAAAATAGAACGCTCTGCAAGCTGCAGCAAGTAAAGAATTAAAAAAAGAACGAGGTGGGTACCTAATTACGAGGTATTTTTTTTTCTGGATGGAGAAATGCTAAATTGAAGTTTGAATTTCATTTCATTACGAATTAACGTGCAAAATTGCACGAAGTAAGGAAGACTGGTGAGCTAAAGATCGTTTTTAGATTTTTTATTTTCCTTCGAGCTATTCACCGCCTGTTTACAGGTGTCCCGAACCCTGGATTGGGAAGAGCTGGAGACTACAGTAATTGGAGAAAACCTAATTAATTTGCGATTAGCTGATAACCTTGCCTTGCTAAGTCACTCAGGAGACGTGCTGCAGAGCATGAAGAATGAGTTAGACAGGCAGAACAAAACGGTGGGTCTGGAGATTAACATGCAGAAAACCAAAGTAATGTTCAACAGTCCAGTAAGGGAATATTAGTTCACAATTGGTAGCGAGGGGCACGAAGTGGTAAAGGAATACGTCTACTTAGGGCAGATAGAGACAGCTGATCCGGATCATGAGAGGGAAATAACTAGAAGGATAAGAATGGGGTGGAGCGCATATGGCAAATTCTCGCAGATCATGAGTGGCAGTTTACCAATTTCCCTCAAGAGGAAAGTGTACAACAGCATAATCTTACCGGTACTCACCTACGGGGCAGAAACGTGGAGGCTAACGAAAAGAGTTCAGCTTAAGTTAAGGACAACGCAGCGAGCCATGGAAAGAAAAATGATAGGTGTAACGTTAAGAGACAGGAAGCGGGCAGAGTGGGTGAGGGAACAAACGCGGGTTAATGACGTCCTACTCGAAATCAGGAGGAATAAGAAATGCGCCTGGGCAGGGCATGTAATGCCAGGACAAGATATCCCCTGGTCCATAAGGGTGACGGAGTGGATTCCAAGAGAAAGTAAGCGTAGCAGGGGGCGGCAGGAATCTGGTGGGCGGATGAGATTAAAAAGTTTGCGGGGATACGGTGGCCTCAGCTGGCAAAGAACAGGGTTAATAAGAGAGACGTGCGAGAGGCCTTTGCCCTGCAGTGGACGCAGTAGGGCTGATGATGATGATGGTGATGATGATGATGATTAATTATTCATTCGAGGATGTGCTGTTAAGTGGTAAAAGCAAAGTTTATGGGAGCCCTTTTTTTTGCCACGAAAGAGGCCTACGGGCATAGTAATATTCAATAATGAGCACAAAACACCAAACTATAGCGTTGTTAATTAGAAATAATTTTACCGACATTTTTGGCTCCGCTCGCCGCCAGCGCTGAAGTGCACAACGACGTCACGGTCGACCAGCTAACCTGGACTGCCATATTCCTGATGGCGTCGGCTTCGTCCACAAGTAGTAATTGTTCCCGTGAACAACCACTCGGATCGCTAACGTCAAAATAATCGGGGCAAGGGCACCTTTACGTCAATCGATACGAGTTTAAATGATTAGCGGCTCCTCGGACAATATTAAAAAATACCAGTGCTTTATCTTTGATGAAACCGAGGGAGTAGCGGTAGCTTCACGATGGTTTAGCCTGGCAAAGTCTTGCTATGCTATGGTTTGGTCGTTTCTTTGGTCTTTGCCAGGCTAAACCATCGTGAAACTCTCGCTTCTTCCTCGGTTGGACTAAGCTAAAGCACCGTTAATTTTTTATGCTCGCTTGACGGCGTGACATCACGGCCTAGAACATGAACATCACATGCGGACTTCGTGACTAGGGACACCGGCGCTCCTTTTATGTACTCCGTTCAGGAGGCCGTGATGTCACGGCCTACCACGTGAGCACCGCAAGTCGACTTCTTCATAGGCGTGCCGGCGTTCCGCCCGTTATGTACTCGGTTAAGGATGCCGCGATGTCACGCCTCATTCCGTAAACGCCGCGTTCTGGCTTCTCGGCGAGCCAGAAGTCGATCACGTGACTAGATTCTGGTTGACCTTGACTTGAACTTGACGTGACCTTGACGACTGCAATGACCTTGACTTGCCCTTGACTTGACCTTGAAATGACTGACTTTTGACCTCTGCAATGGCTTGGCAAGTTTTCGCACTATTGACCATTCACTGGTTCTCAAAACTTTAAATTGAAGGTTTGACCTTGGCTGAGCCTTGACGGTCATGGGTAGCACACACAAATCTCAGCACGTTACCTCTAGCAGTGAAGCTACCGCTTCAAAATCACATTAAGTTACGTTCCACTCATTGCTAGCATGCGACTGAAACTTGCTGGACGGCATCTTCTTACGCCCTTGAAATAAACCATATGGTTCATTTGCGTTCAAATTTAGTGTCGTCTCCTTTAAACATGGAAACATAGGGGCGCCTGCCAACAAAGGCGGGAAGAAGCCGCATAGTATATTATCACGGAACCAAGGATCGAGACACCGTTCACAGGCAGCATTGGTTGGCCTCAAATAAAATTTCCATATACCCAATATGGGGGAGTGGCCAGGGCACCAGCAGCGTTCCCAGAACAGCTCTCAGGTTGTGTGTGCAAACATTAACCTCGCTGTCTTTTGGTGCTACCTGACGCTACCTGGCCCCAGGTCCGATGGTTACGCACGTAAACCATTCAGACATATCGGCTGATTTGTTGGCGATTTGCCCATATCGCCTCCAGGGTTGCCCCCCAGGGTTGCCTCAAGGTTCGGCCTCCAGGGTTGCCCCGCCGACGCGCCCGTACCACCATTTGGTCAACGACCTCACGAGATTGAAGAGTGCACGGCTTTGCAGCATCTGCAATCCTCAGAACAACGGAAATCAATATCGACATCACCTTGCTGACCGTCGCCATCACCCGCAGGCCAGCACTTCTCACGATTTTGGGCGATTTGTCGGCGAACGCGATCGCTGTGGCGCGGAGGAGGTGCCGATGTTTGTAAAATTCGTAACCTGTAGTTAGGACCTACCATTACGTAGGTGGACGAGGCTTCAAGCCGAACAAATGCGGTGTGTCAGCAACAGTGAATGATTGCCCTCGGCGAGTGCTGTCTCGTCACGGAGCCCATCCCAGCCGACACTGACAAAAACGCTGGAGCGTTTTGGGAGGAAACTCGAAAGGCGGAGCTGCCTGGGCGAGTGCCAGGAGTGTCATCGGCGTTGTCTGTAGAAAAAGTAACTGTGCGCTACCTGTGGTCGATAATGCTCACATTCTGACGGAAGAAGTCAACACTGAGAACCAGGTCACACGAGAACCAGGCAGCCGGTAACGCACGTAGAGTTGCGGATCTGGACCCGAGCTGTACTCTGGCCAAGCGGAGTGGCGATGTGGCCTCCAGCCGTGCAGATCTGTGTGCCAGACCATGGTATTGCAACTCTTTAGAAGGACCGCCAATTTTCGGCTTATATTGAAAAATCAACTCCGATGCCCAGCAACACGCTAATGCTATCACCGTCGATGAGCATAGGTATGTCGAGTGAAAACCGGTCCTCATGTTCAGAAGCTGTCGTAATTGATGTCGCCAAATTGCTGTCAGGCGATGGAAGTCATTCTGGAAGGGCTGAGGTTTGTCACCCAGTAAAGGTGTGATCACTTGCTGCGGAAGACGCTAGCAAGAGGGCTGACCGCTAGTTGCGGCGCACCACAAAACTTCTGGAGCTCATCACCTAAAATGGAGCGGATCATGTCCTGGAGGAGGTCAGTGTCGTTCTCGATTACCGGGAAGGACTCCATGGTTGAAGCAGCAAGTACCGGCCTGTCGTACACGGTGGAACTCTGCTGAAGGATGCGCCCCATCCTAATCATTTCCGTCAAAAACTCGGCGATCGTACCGGGGGAGTTGTGCATGAGGCCAACGAAAAACTGTTTTAAGTGGCGTAGCGTATTGGCTTCCGACATAGCTGGGTCAGGTCGCCAGAAGAGCCCCGTCATGTCTACGACACACGTGGTGACCGTCTCGTTGCGCATCTGAATCAGGGACTGCGGAGCCCACTCAGCTCGCTCCCGACGACCCGCGCTGGTCTAATTAAGTCTCGAGCAGTCAACGACGGAACTCACGCCATGTCAAAACGTCTTCACGGTTCTCGTACCACGTACAAGCGCCGTCTTCCAGGCTGAAGAAGACGTTCCGCAGCTTCGCGGCGTCGTCCCACTGATTGAACGAGGCGACGCGTCCAGACTGCACGAGCCAGTCCTCCACGTCCTCAAACTGAGTGCCGTGGAAGGACTTCGGTACTCGTGGGTTCTGGAGGGTGTAATAACTAGTACCTGGCATGGTTGGTCGAGGGGCAGGCGCCGAGGTGAAATCCAATGGCCCGTGCTCAGGGGACAGTCCTAGGTTTCGGGAACTGACTTGGTGAAATGGTGTGTCGACAGGCAGAGGCTCGAGGTCCGCGGCTCGACGAGGGGTGTGTGACTTAGGCCAGGAAAGACCCAGAACCTCCACGAAAAATATGCCACGGAACCAAGAATCGCGACACCGTTCAGTGGCAGCGTTCTCAGAAGAGCTTTCAGGGCGCGTGTGCCCAACGTCAATATCTTTGCTTTTTGGCGCTACCTGGGGCCACCTGGTGGAAATAATTAGGTTCCCTAGCCCAGCATTCTCTGCTCAAATCCGCAGTCAATTCTGCAAACAGGTAAACATATTGCAGCGAAACAAATTTTACACTACTAGGCGCATTTTTTTTATTTCGATCATACGTCCGTGAAGCCTGCTGTGTGGCAAGTGGCCAACCTGCCCGTCGGGTTGTGGGCAACACACCTGGCATGAGTTCACCTGGGTGAAGGACTTCAATGTAAATGCCTTCAGGGTAAATGATTTTACGTCAAAGACCTTTGTGGTAAGGCCTTTATGTCAGAGACAGTTGGAGTAAACGCCTTATGGTAATGACCTCTTGGATGAAGGCCTTTATGGCAAACGCCTTTCGGTCAAATGCTCTTAGCACATAAGTACCCTAAGTCTCCACAGTAACTAGTACTACTGCGCGATATTCATTGCTAACCCACGCTAAACCTTCGGTTTTTATTTTGTGATCCCACCAAAATGTTTAAAGAAAACAAGACAAAAAGTTCAAGGAACGGAGGAAAAGTAAAAACGAAAATCTGTGCCTAGTATATGAAAGACGCCATTATGGAGGGCTATGGATTAGTTTCGACCACTCGGGCTCTTTGACACGCACTGGTATTGCACAGCACACAGCCGTTTTCTCCTGTCGCCTAAGCTGACTTGATGCCACCGTGGACCGAATTAAATGCTGCGACCTCATGCCAATCTGCTGGAGCATTAGTCACTGAGCTTATCAGGCGGGTCTAAGAAACGAGTGACGTGATCAGCGAAACAGGTTGAGCTTGTCAATCTTGAATAAAATTCTCTTCTGGTTAAGGTGAATGTCGTTTCGTGAGTCACCACAACATGTACAAAAAATCAGATGCGCTGCAATTAGGTACTATTTGCTACATTTCGTACAGATCTAGCAACTGGTATGAAAAGCCTGACTTAATGCGGAAAAAAGTGCTCAGAAACTCTTCGTTAAAACACAGTTCACGCTTTAACAAACATGCATAAAAGTCGAAGGCCTAACGGTTTTTCGGAAAATGACACGTACAAAGAAAGTCAATAGGTTGTCATTCGTCGGACATCAGCGTTACGTGCAAATGAAGCAGACGGAAGCATGAAGTCCCAGTTGCTGTGGTAGAGGTAAACGTATGTGGACAGCATAACCCTACCAATAAATGGGAGTAAATCTCTTCGCGAGGCCCTATTTTTAAGGTGACCGGCGAATGTTCCTCGTACCACACTCTTTGAGGCTTGAATAAGTTACGTGAGGACTGTTTAAAGAAATGGACTTTCACAGTTGCTTCGTGTCAAGGGAGTTCGTGGTGCAGAAGGATAATCATCATCATCATCATCAGCCTGACTACGCCCACTGCAGGGCAAAAGCCTCTTCCATATCTCTCCAATTAACCGTGTCGTTTGCCAGCTGCACCCACCGTATGCTTGAAAGCTTCTTAACCTCATCCGCCCACCTAACCTTCTGCCGCCCCCTGCTACGCTTGCCTTCTCTTGGAATCCACTCCGTTACCCTTAATGATGGCGTGTAGGAAAAGTTGGTCCATCCCTGATGCAGACCTGAAGGCAAAGGCGCAGTTTATGCCTGTCTGGCTGCATGATCGTCGGCAGAAACTATCCAGCAATTGCCAGCTGATCTCAAAGGCAGGGGCCACAGAAACCGATTCGAATAATTAAGAAACGAACGAAAGGACAGTGTATGCAAAGGGCAGCATATTCTTAGCGCACGTCGGATGGGCTGTCGAGAAGAAGAGGATTTTCATGCGCTCCTAAAATTTTTGGAGACAAGGTGGGCATTTGGAGGTGATCATCGAACGCCAGCAAAACCTAACTGTAAAAAAGGGCAAAAACAGGAAGAAACCCACGCATTGCAAATAGGACCGTAGTTTTTGTCAAAGCAACCTGCCGTCCTGCATTTTGAAGTTGGGGAGTTAGCGACGTAATCGGGTGCGCAAAGGATTTGTAGCATTTGCGATCAACAGAGCAGGCCAGCTCGTTGTTGGGAAATGAGACCACAGTGAATGTTTAGGGTGGCCATGTGAATGGATACAGGTGTCACAGGCTGAGTATGCCTCACGACGACCTGGCAGGCAAAAAGAAGGCGATTGTAGTTCAGGAGAGGGCGGCGTTTCAAGGCGGCTACGAGAGACAGCGTCGGTGTTTCTGCTTCATTTGCCAGATTAATGCATTACTGTGTAATCTTGTTCTTGGAGGCAGTTAATTCAGGGCCCGAGCCGCCCGTACAAGTTCTCCAGGGACCAGAACTTGCACAGAGAATTGTGGTGAGGTGCTGGCATGAAGTGACGGCTGTAGAAATGAGGGCAAAGTTTTTAAACGGGCTATGCGACGGTGAGGCATTCTTGTTCGGTAATGATGTAGCTGTTTTGTTTTGCACTTACAACAAGATCTGAGAGGCAAGGTCCTTTATGGCTATTCTATACGATTTCGACTTCTGCGCCGGCAACATTCCTTCATGTCTCCGTTTTCCCCCCTAAAATTCGCTTTCAGAGGTTAGGCCGTTGTGCGGTGGAGCTGTAGAGAGACCGAGATTATACGTCTCTCTATCATTCGTATTTTCTTTTATAATACAAACCCCTCTCTACCTAGTCAGCTATCACCAGTGCCCATAAAGTGTGAGCTGTGCGTTGCGTTATTATCCTGTATACTGAAAAAGCCGAGTTCAAAAAAGCCCGCGAAACGCCTGGAGGTATTTGATTTTCAAGCGAAACCTAGGTGCAGCGTAATGATCGATTGCTTTGACCTCTGTCGACGATTTCACTACTTGGCAAGAGCAACACATTCACAGCAGTTCTGGAAAGATCCCTCCGCCCTGCTGACTTAAGAGTGCGGAGAAAAGCAAACGTGCATTTTGAACAAAAATAAAAATGAACAGTGTTTTTATTTCTTCGATTTTTCCACTATTCAAATCTAGTTATGCCAGGAAAGAAAAAAAAGAGAGCGAAAACAGAAAAACGAGAAATACAGACATGTGATCCTTCAATTTGAATATGTTATCTGTGGGTTGAGTCATCCGCAAGAGGCATTTGAGTTTCCTGCGTAGAAGAGCAAAATGGAATCTGAGACTTGCGTAACGGAACTCCAACTCTACAAAAGAATCTCTAAACCTAGGAAAAAAAGGCAGTCTCGAGAGTGCAGTTCGCTTTCTTTTCATCCTCAAAAGCGTCACCTCACAGAACCGTGATACGGTATGGCTATTTATTTTTCTTCTGGACGGGGGGGGGGGGGGGGGGAGGGGGGGGAGGGGGGTGGCGTAGAGGTCTCGCAACCAGCGAAATCAGAAAGGTTTGTACACATATTTTCTTCTTGGTCTGGCATCAGCACGTGTCAGCGTATTGTAGCGGTAGGAAGCTTCTTTCCTCGAAGGGAAACTCAACGAAAGCAGCGCGATTACGTTTTTTCTGAGCTGATGTGAATATGAAAACGCCAGGCCGGGCACTGTTTCATTAGGCTTGTATTTCGTGCTTTTTATTTTCTTTCTGAATTTTACTCGTCCAAATTTTTAATCTTTTTCTTCCTATTGCAAGAATTTTTTTTTGAAACATTGTGCTGCTGCGAACTTGCGATAGGAACTTTCACGCCTTCTGTTAACAGCGTCTCAAACAAAATAAACGCGACTGGACGAAAGTAAACTGTTCAATCGAGTTATTTGGGGTTATTTTATACGGGCGGGTGCTTACATTGGGTGAGGCGGTGGCTATTGCGTGCTAGCGAGTCTTTTTGACGGAGGTGTCGAAGTTTTTATGCCCGCGATTTATTTTTATACGCTTAGGTTTTTAGGCTACGCTGGAGTACTTAAGGAAGCAAAAACTGTCGAGCTTGGAATGCTTTTTTCCTCCTTCGCAATATAGGCAGAAAACTTTGTTTCTGCGCTTCACTGACTAGCGAAAAACAAGCGTTCTTTCTGCAGCGTCTTCATTGCTTGGCGAGTGAAGAGCATAAACATCCAGTTTCTAAAACTATGGCGCTCCTGGTGGCCGTGATTTAACCGGTGCTCCTGACGCTTCGCTCTGAGACTAAAATTCATAATGTTTTACTTTTTTCGCGTCATATCCAGAAGTTCGCCGTGGTCAAACGACTCTTTTCTTAGTTTCCCGTCCCCCGAAAACATCCTTCCTCTTTCTTGATTTAAATATAGACCATCATACCACCCTTAAATTAGCATCGGTATTACAGCTAACCGAAGTGCCAACTTTCGCTCCTCGTATTTCAGTCGCTGTTTAACTTTTACTTGAGGTAAGGAAGCCCCAAATTGTGGCGCGCTGTTTACAGCGAAGTGAAACACAGCAGGCCCAGAGAGCGGCGGCTGCAATTTTCCCTCTCCACGTTCAACAGAACATCGGTCATGTAATTTATGCGTATCTGGCCGTGCTGATGCCAAAAATTGTGAACATTTGCTCGGTGGCATCCTTGACTCTGATGTAATGCTGACGTACAACGTCCCGTGGTGTGCTATAAGTATGGAAAAGAAACAAGCAAAGATAGATAAAGAGGAGGAGGGAAAGGCAGGGGTGTTAACTAGAAAGGGGTTCTGGTTGGCTACCCTGCACTGGGGAAGTGGAATTAGGGAACAAAAAGGAGGAAGACAGAAGGGAAAAAAGGCATAACACAGACACACGCACAACAAGTCACAATTTGTCACTCAATCCAGTCGCTCTCAAGTAGGCAAAGAGAGCATGCCTTGAGAGAAGTCGACTGCTGTGGCCACGTACCGAGGATCTTTTGCTCTGTTAATGGGCGAGGATCGAGGCGGTCCAGGGCACAACACAGTGTATGTCTTGCACTCGTAAATGCAGGGCACTCACAGAGAAGATGAGGGATGGTCTCCTCACAACCACAGCTTTCACAGGCAGGACTGTCGGCCATCCTCATCTGGAAAGCATTGTGGTTGGTTAAAGCAACACCGATTCATAAACGGCATAAGAATGTTGCTTTGTAAAGGTTTTTGCGTAAGTGTACACGATACAAGACAGCTACACCTTAACGCAGTCTGCGCTTGATTCAGACGAGAGCCACTCATAGGGTATAGTTGTCCATGACTCAACGTAACACGGTCTGTCGACGCTGCAACATAAGAGTAAGAGCTTAGTTCATTGGCCAAGCCAGACAGACAATTGCATGTTTCTGCACGCAGTTGACAGTAGTCGAGTAACTGGATCGAATAAGGAAGATTGCGAACAACGAGCGCCTAGGGGTTGCGAAACGCCAACTAATGTTTTGCACGGTCGGCACCTTGTCTGTCTCAGTGCTTGCTGTCACAGCTGGTCAAACCACTGGCGCCGGCTTAGAGGAACTGTTTGCAGGCACGAATGGGTCCACAGGTGCATTTAGTGGCTTTATGGAAACATCTGTACGTCCTCCACAGCCTTTCTTCATTCCAGCGCACGATTTACCAGCACTGAAAGAGAAGCTGCAGGTATTTGAAACCACTGAGAAGTCAATTTTATAAAGTACCTTGGACTTGGAGAACCCTTAGCAGCTGACAATGGCTCACGGCTATGGCTATCACGTTTGCTAATGCCCAAGGTGCCGATAAACCACGCGTCGTTCTAACGCGTTAACTGCTCTAACAGTTCGGATCCAGAATGACGTATAGTAAAACAATTTATTTCTATTGCATTTAATTTTTTCCTTATCCCTTCCATCTTTGAATTGGCTGAGGTGACGCCATGCCTTTGCCATCAATGGGCTTTGCCTAATGATGAAACAGGAGTGTATTCACGGCATCGGACCATGAAATCACGAAAAAATGACAGGAATCGAATTATAAGCAATATTGCATACACTTTGACATAAAGATGCCCAGCTCTAGCTATCATCTCTGTGCGAGCAAATATAGAGACATTATATTCTTTGTGCAAGCGTAGCATACACCTTAACATTGCTAAAAGGTAACCTGCAGTCCATCTAGGCACGCCGAACTCAGGGTCTCGATAATAAAATTGCCACTTTCCAGTTATAACAATTTTCTTTCATCGTCATTGGCCGAGACAGCACTACGCACTGGTCATCGTTGTATTTAAATATAAAACGTGAAGGATGAGAACGATGCAGCCGAATCGAGTGAAAAAGTTGTCATATTACTCCAGAACCGAATGCTGGTACTCACTAATGTCAAAGGACTGCACAAGCCTTACGTGTTTGATGAACAGGATTCACCAGAAGTACGCAGCCTATTGAGTTTGGTCCTCGGCTGATCAGTGGGACCCGTTTTTTCATCGACACCACTCAAAATCTGGCGAAGGTGAAAGCGAACTCGCGTCTTCCTCCATGAGAAAGTTAGGACTACCACGGATACTACAAGAACCTCACTACTCGGCCTAGAAGCAAACTCCTAAGGCTGTAAAAAAATGGACAAAGGTTCCACATAGTATGTCCGTCTGGTTGCGCGTTCCACCCGTAGAGTGTCTTAACACACGAACAAGCGAGAGAACGTGAAGTACTTTTTTTGTATTCTTCACTCCTTCTCGAGCCGAGTGCTCCTGCACCTTTTCGCCCCCACGTGGTGTCTCAGCAGAGGTACACAAGAGCGCCAAAAAACGGCTAAGCTGCGCTCCACTAATGATCCTCTTAATGGCTTTATCGATGTCTCTAGCGATTCGACACTGTGTGTCTCCCATCCACGCGCACCACCTGGAACCGGCGGTAACAGCGGTGCTGCTCAGGAAGCACTGTTAAGGCCGTGCGTCATTAGCGGCAAACCACCACAACTAGTTCTACGTTGCAAATGATTATTTATAAATGGCTGAGCGAAGTAGGCCATGCCCTAAGCTGATGCTGCAATAGCTGCATTGATGGATTTTTATCTCAAGTTTCACAGGAACCTTATTTTTACTGCGATAATGTGGCTCCCTTGTCCTAAAGATAGTCCGAGAGTGTGGGGTAAGCTCAGAGTAAGTGGGGCGAGGTAAGGTTGTTTGCAGGACAGCCTGATCACATAAACAACAGCAGCTTTGTGCACAGTGTTGTGCGCACGTTGAACAATTCGCACAAAATGAGGACGAGCGCCTGCTGTAATTTGTGGGCGCAGGCCGGTGAGAATGCGGCAGCTGCTAAACCGTAAGAGCCTTGCCTGTGTTCTTTCTGTGGCACTGTGAGTTTGGGAAGAGGATAGAATGACGGAGAGGGAGGGGGGCAGGCGAAAAGCAAGACGCCGTGCAGCTGATAGTGTCGGTCCTTCGAGTCGGAGAAAAGTGATTACATCAGGAGATTTTAATTGTGAGTTTTTTTATGCGACAAGCTCTAGCATACATGGTCGCGTTTTACAACGCTACGGTTGTGTTAGAGAAATTCTGTCAGGGTTTCACGCTTTCCAAAGAGAGTGTCGGCCACATGAGTTAGAGCCATTAGACGTAATTACAGCAGAACTAAGATACTATGAGGCAAAGACCTTGCGCACAGGATCTTCCTGCAACATATCTTACTGCTCGGTCTAGAAGCAAAACTCATAAGGTCTTTCTTCATCTTTCCTCCTCTATATTTCGATCTCCTACTTTCAGTACGTGGCAGCGGTTCTGGCTCAGCTTGAGCCAGTGGGCAGGCCCGTGCACTTTCCTTTTCATTCTTCCCGACATAAATAGAAGCAGCAACAGCAGCAGCCTCCTGTAACTGTGTAACTCTCACAGTTTTTCCTTTTTCTTCTTGTTCTAGTTGTTCTTTGTTCTTGTTGCGGTTCACGTTATTGTTGTCTTTCCTTCCCTCCGTCTACAAACTGTTTCGCACACGACAATGCCAGCATCGACTGGCACCTCATCTACTGCATCCTTGGCTGCATTCAAATCGACCGGGAACTACAAGTCATGTACGCATAAATAACGAACACAATTACAAATTTCCTCTGCTATTACCTGGGAAATGCCAGCACCGAAGGCCCCTCGAAAGACCATATTTTTGCTATTCCGTGATTCAGAAAAAAGAGGCGGCTTCACTGTGAAACTTATGGTTCAGAAACCAGACGGATATCTCCTAGATCCGCGAAAAAACCGAGACAGACAAAGTTATTGCTTGTTTTGCACACGAGCAGTACGCGAACTGTACTAATGCCTCGAAAACAGCGATGATTGATGATGGCCGCTGCCACGGGTCAGTGTGCGCGAAGAGAGAAGTGTGTTGACAGAAAAAAAGGATGACTCATAATCTGCACGCACTGTTCTGTGAATTTAGTTCGTGCGCTTCTTTGTGTTGAATTAACAGTTTCGTTTCCCGCAAGTGAAAAGTTTGCCCCTGAGATCAAAAAAAAAAAATCTTCCAGAGCCTAAGCGGTTTGTTAAGCGTCCAATTCTTTTTCTTTCTGCAGATTTTTCTACTTTTATCACACTTATTATCGGTTGCTATAGCTAGGAAGAATGCCGTCTCACTCTTGTCATTCGCAGCAAAATTATATTCTTATAGAGGGATATGTAAATTTCAATTGGTGTTTTTTGTTGACTATATATGTTTTATACCTTCGACCAGTTTGACAAGCATGTTCTAAGCAAAATAAATCAAATAACTGCTGCAATAGTTGTTTAAGATATATCCTTTCAACACGCATCAAATGTTTGCTTTACCATTTACTCTTTCAATCACACTTGAAACATTGTCAGCATAGGGAAACACAACATCATCTAATAGAGAACACATCCTCCTATTACAGAAAAAGTATCTGCGACACACATATAATGCTTCTTATACAGTTTCCACATTTGATTTTTTAAGAACTCTGGTGTAATTCCAGCTTGCAATCTTTATAGATACCGCTTAAGTCATGCATATAAACAAGAAATCCACAGGAATATCAACCATATACGTAACCTATCCCAATTACAGGACACAACTCTAAGTAACATTACAAGACACTTCGAGGAGTGCTCAGTACCGATGTCAGGTTCAAATTACGGGAAACAGTGCCTTAAGTACTCTATACCAAAGCTTTTAAATTGTTATAATTTGGTACGTTTTGATCTCTTCACGGCATCCTACAAAGACCTCCGGCAGATGTATTTGGTTTCTATGCAATGTTGTCTAGCCTTGCTGTTGCTTTCTTTTGCATTTGTACTCTGAGTACTATATCTACATCATATTAAGTATGTATGCATATGTCTGGGTACGAAGAATGTGTTTGCATATGTGATGCTGCCACTCTGTCGAAATAAGGGATTGTGAACCTGTCAAGCTGTCCAAGGACAGCTTTTTTTCTACAATTCCCCCATCTGTATTTGATGGCAAATAAAAAAAAAGATCTCATGAACAGGTGCCAGTAGAGCCTTGT
Organism: Amblyomma americanum; assembly: GCA_030143305.2. Taxonomy (NCBI): domain Eukaryota; kingdom Metazoa; phylum Arthropoda; class Arachnida; order Ixodida; family Ixodidae; genus Amblyomma; species Amblyomma americanum. Next base: position 179,240 of record JARKHS020004130.1, read on the forward strand.
ATAACAAAAAATAATTATAGTTTCCTAAGTGATTCTTACTTGAGCATAATTAAAGCTGACATTATTGAACGGAAGCAACAGTTGCTGACGTTTATAGACGTTTTCTGTGATGGCTAAAATAATTACCCTTTTTTCGTTCTTTTATTTTTAACTTCTGCAGCACTGCTTCACAATGCAAACTACAGCGACCGTTGCCACAACAGCATTCTCTAAAGTACGGCACCACCACAGAGCTAACAAATGTAGTAATTTTCTATTAGAATATGTTTATTTTTAATGTGTGACCAAAGGCCTTAAGCGCCGGACCGATATTAGCTACCAATTAGGCCAAAAAAGAAAAAAAGAAAACAGAAACACTGCGGTGTGGCAAAATAGAAGGCGTGTTTTCTTGTATCTCTCGCTCAAACCTAACATAGAAATCTAGAACGCACCACCACCCAAGCACTGTTAGACTTCGCCTTTCATAAAACTTTTTCGCTAACAAAACCTCTCCTTTTCTTGAACAGAACGTTGCTTCGACATATTCACAAACTGCGAGAGTTCACTATACGGCGAAGGTGGTGACGCTGTACGGATTGCGATGAGGCCTCGGTTGATTCACCAAACCGATTCGCGCTTGCAGTAATGGGCATCTGCGCTGAAACTGGCGGGCTCCCCGAGAGTTGGAAATGGAATGTGCCAGGAGCATTGCTAAACGTAGTTGAATATGCCAGGCCTTGTGTCCCGACTTCGCTACGCGTTCTAGAAAGGACATTCGGGCGAGTTAGTTGCGGGTCATTTTTAACAAAAAACAACAGATAACTGACATGCGGAAGAATACAAGGCAAAGACCGGAAGAGAGCTGCTTCTAGCTGCATATATATATATATATATATATATATATATATATATATATATATATATATATATATATATATATATATATATATATATATATATATATATATTCCTTATTAGGATTGCGGAAACACCGAGAAAAATATACAACAGTGGCAACTGTCCGCTAAAAAAGGCAAATACTTTCACCTGCTGTCTAAAAACGCATTTTTTCGACCTGTGAAGGCAAGCGCGCCTGGCTCACAAATGTGGTACGGTTGACCACGGTATTAATTGTTTTCGCGATCCCTATTGTCGTTGCAACGCTCGTGGTCGGTCAAAAATAGCTCTCATTACGTTACAGATTGCTTTGGTGTTCATGCAGCCGAAGGTACCGACATCTGCCGGTCTGTTTCACACAGATGAGACCACACGGTAGCGCAGCGCTATACGCAACACCAACAAGAATCTTTACAAATTTCACTTTGTACTCAACACCGCACCCTATTCGTGCCTGACGAAGAAGAAGCGGCTTTCCTGTGCACAGACGGTCAGAGCTGACGGAATCCTATCAATGCAGTACCTGCTTGCCAAGTTCTTTAGGCCATGCTACACAGGAGCCGCGTACGGAACAGCTGCATGCTTACATTGTTCGCTTCTTTTCTTTCACGCTGGTTGTTTCGATTCATCTTTTACTTTTTAAGACCAAACCAGAGCAGACCGAGCCGTGCTACAAAAAAAATCCGGATAACGGGCCGTCCTTAATCTGACAACTTGGCGACCGGAAGCTGTCGAATAAGCAATGGCGACAGGACGTGGTCATTGCGGAATGCGTACGGAATTCCTTTGCCGCATTCTTGACAACGTTTGAAGGCGCCCAAGCGTAAAGGAGCTGCGGCTTAGAGGCTCTTGGATTATATGACTAAGATACATGTCCTACATCGAACTTTAGTTTCAGGTGAAGATATTGACGACTGTTGTCTTTAGTCTTCTCACATGTGAATTCCAAGACATGACCGCAGTTTCTTGAAAACTTCAAAAATGTTGCTCAACGTGCTACGTATGTAAGGAACGTCAACGAAAATTGAATAATTATTCGCATATCTGCAAAATCAAGACCATTCATTTTGCAATCAGTCAATGTCTCAGTATGGTTGAAAAAAAAAATAAAACCCTCGTTCAGCGCAGGATTGATGTTCGATCCAATGGAAACCAGCCCCTGCATTGTGACAGTCAAGCTTTCTTTCTCAAACGACAATGGCGGAACTCAGGTAGAAGCTTAACATCTCAGTGAATCCTCACAATTCTGAACTCCCGCTCCCCCCCCCCCCCCCCCCCACCCCGGAAATATTTCTGTGCCCTCAAATATGTGGCGCTTACGGCTTTTCTGAGCCTGGAGCAGTGACCCGCATTTTGTATATACGTTTTCGGCCTACACTCTTCCTTCCCTAACAGCCAGCTGACAAACGGGTAAAAATGTGCACTACCGAAGGCAACAATGGGTCGGATTTTAAGAAAAATACTGTTTATCTGCATAAAAATAGTCATTAGCTATGCTATTGCCTGTGTGGTGCAATTTGCGGTTGATAGGACACATTTTACTGTCAAAAGATAAGGGTTTCTTTTGGGATAGAGTTCGAGCTTGTGTGCCCAAACATCTTACTGCAACAAAGTTGGACGAAGGGGACCATCATAATGCTAGTCGACGACGTTGACTAGATGGATCTCTCTTTCTTCAACATTATGGTTCTACACTTGTGCGCCTGCAGCGCTGAATAATTTGTGCGCTCGAATTTGTTTTTGTAAACCGCACCAATGGGCTTCGCATTATAAATTCTTCGGTACCTATCAAACAAACCTGTGATTGGTAGTTATATTCATGCTGTCTCTTTCGTTCATTTGTTTTTTGCTGCGTTGAATTGAAGAGAACCCATCGGGAACGCAATTATTTACGCTGTCAGCACCCAGTAGGTATCAGTGCATTTTAGAAATTTTTGTTACTGCAAGCCTGCTCGGGCTTTGTCGATCCATGATTCACTATTATAGGTAATGGTTTCAGCAACTTTTCATCCTAAATGTTCTCATCAGCTCGGTATGTTTCGTAACTTCACTTAGGTTGAACACTGTGGCTAATGTAGTGAGACATCACGCAAAGAGAAAACAACTGAAATTGTTGTGATCAGCTGTAGCTGTTCCTTTTGTGTACCGCCCTGAAGACTCAACACGAGGTTTCTGAGGAAACAGAATGGTAGAAGTGAAGTGTTTGATGCGATGTGAGTACTGATCCCCTGAATATTTACGATCCTTTCAAGCCATCAAACCTTATAAGAGCATTCCTCAAGAAGCGATATCGAAAAGAAATAGATCCTTTACTATCTCGCGCATAACTTGCACCCCCCCCCCCCACCCTCTTCCCATAAAAAAATTAGTAAGTAAACTTTTCTGAAGTAATTTTAAAAATCAAACTGTCCACTGCCGCAGAGGCACAAGATGGGCAGTGACAGTATAAGATCGCTCACTGCAAAACCGAACCATCTAGGCAAAAGGACATAAACTTGCAACATCATCACCTTCGTGGGATTACTGTGAATTTGTTTTTATTTTTCGAGTATTCTAGAGTGCGCGCAGTTTTAACCTATGACCAATTTTCTAATTTCAGTTACACATTAGAAAACTTTTTAACCTAAATAGGAGTTTTTTATTTTCTCATGAGTACGGGCCAGTAACTACATAATCTTAGAGGCTTTCAACATTTAGTAGAGCGGAGAGCTGGGCGAGTTGATACATGCGATTTGCCACGCATTTACATGCATGGTTTTATTGTTGAAGGGCATACACGCGATCTTCACTTAAAAACAGCGAGTTCAAAGTAGAACGTCCTTCTCTTTTCTTTACTTGGTATGCCTGCTTACAGCCGGATTTATTCTTGTTTAAAACTGCTTTTAAAATTTGTTATCACCTGCACATTAGAAGCTGAAACATGACATGGCTTTCGTGAGAAGTTCACGACGATCGCCGTTTCATGCGTCTAAATACCATCGTGTCTGCAGTGTCGTGCTACTGAACCCGACTTGCACACGGCGACTTTCTTCCCCTTCCGAAAATATCACAGTTTGATGAGCGTGCTTTATTCAAAATAAAGTATATCTGGACTCACTTATTCGGAGGACTAATTCAGGATGCTGTTTTCTCCTAGTGGTACCCAGCAACCCCTTCGTAAATGGTGCCGGCTATGAATCGAGGCAGAATCCATTGTGAGCAGAGCTCGCAGCGCTCTTAACTGCCCTTCATCACATTGGTGATGAACCACCACACAAATGGAAAATATTCTGCGATTCGAAGGCGGCACTGCAGTCTCTACTGTCACCTCTACGACGCGGACCGCACGAACAACTAATCTTCCATATTACAGAGACGTTACACCATATAAGTGATGCCGGCCATGAAATTACGTTCCAGTGGCTTCCAAGTCACTGCGGGATTATCGGCAATGAACGGGCGGATCACGCTGCCTGCTCAGCCCATACTGAGGAGCGCCACGTCCCAATTCCTCTTTCTAGAACTGACGCGGCACGGAAGCTGCGCCTACTTGCTCGGCAGTGCACCGAGTCGCAATGGAATGAGCCACATTGAAGAAATACGCGACTGTACTCACTTGATCGAACATTAAGTCTTCGAGCGCCATCACAGCTTCGCCGTAGAGACGCCACGCTTTTATATCGACTTTGGTTGGGTGTTGCCTTTACTAAAGCCTATGCCTTCCGCATAGGGATGACCGAAACCCCAACCTGTGACCACTGCGGCCATGAAGAATCAATTGGCCATATATTGTGCTCCTGCCCGCAGTACAGTCCACAGAGGGCATGCCTTAGCCACGAACTTGACCAACTGGACGACCAACCGCTATCCGAAAAAAGAATTCTACAACATCGAAAGGACCTACCGTCGCAGAAGAAGGCCGTGCAAGCGCTTTTGCGCTTCTTACAATCTACCGGCCTGTGTGAAAGACTTTAACTGGAACTCCTTGTGTGTGTGTGTCTCCATGTGTGCACGTTCCTTTTTTTGCGTTTTCCTCTCTGTCATCTTTCTAACCCCTATCCCCCATCCCCAGTGTAGGGTAGCAAACCGGAGACTCACATCTGGTTAACCTCCCTGCGTTTCCTTCATTCTCTCTCTCTCTCATATTCGCTGCTCACAACAGGAGATGTAACGCGACATGATAAGTGCCATCAGTTTCAATTGTTTCAAGAGTAAACTAAAATATTGAATACTTCGACGTGCCGTAATTTCCGGACTGAATATATAGCCCGAATCTGGCTGAAAATTTTGGCTGAAAATAAAATTTTCTTGCTTACATTGTCCGCATCGGGTGTATAGTCCACAGGAATGAATTTTGGTTGAAAATAAGTTTTTGCAAGCAGTATGCAATGGTCAAGCAAGTGTTTTATTGTCAAGAAGTAGAAATGTGCGTTTTATTTGACCGTATCTATTAATATTCATGAGGTTTTGCGGATGTGCTCGCTATTAGAAGCACTTGAAAGTAGCCACTCTTCGCTACAGTGGCAGCATTAGGTTGAATATTGAAGTTGATTGCATATCAGAGCTGATTTTTCTATGTTAATATTTAGCACGGTAGCATGTCGTAGGCACCCACTCGAGGTATGTTTTTTTTTCCTTTCATAGTCATCGGTAGGCGTCTCGGGCTCTTACAAACGGTCTGAAAATATAAAACCGTGTATAGTTCGCACACATAGATAGTCCGCTTGAAAAAAAATTTCAACTTTTATACATGTATAGTCAGCGGACTATAGTCTGGAAATTACGGTAATTATTGCCACCGACACTGCACGAATCCCGATATATCGCTCTGTACAACCGACAAGGAAACCGCATGAGCCAGGATGGCGTTGGAGGGTCCCTATTGGAATAAAACTTGTAATCGTCCATCACCTTGCTGTGCCCTGGTCAAACACGATAAACACAAGGAGGTGTTAGTATAGCGTAACTCACAGTGTTACCGTCCGCGCGACCATCTGGACTGAGCTTGGAAGATGCAGCACACTCATGCGCATTTGCTTGCAGGCTCTTTAATGGCAGTTGTGTGACAGCAAGTATCTGCGCAAGTGCGCAGTATCTCTGCGTAGGTTAGACCGGAAGGTAGCGGTAGCGATAACTGTAAGCAGTAAAGCTACACTAAGACTCTCTAATACAAAGTTAATGTAGCAGCTAATATCTATCCGCTGTTCCCTCTTCATTCACGGCGTCTGCATTATGTACAGTTGGCAGCAAAACTTTTGGAATGTAGGTGTACGAAGACTAAAAAAAAACAAGTTATTTCGGAGCGGTAACCCAGGATAATCGCAATTGATGCATGCAGGTATGACAAATATGTATGAAGGTAAGTGAATTTTCTGCTTGTCGACCAATACCAAGCGACTAGATTGCAATGCAGCAAATTCGTTCAAGAGCACAGGCACGTGCCCTGCACAAATTTTCGGCCTGCTGCACCCGCAGCACGTTCAGTCTCGATTTTATTTACTGCTGGGACTTTAATGCGCTTTGAATGGTTGCAGCTTCTATTTGGAACCTTTTTTGCGACAAGCTGCGTGGTGCCATTTGAAGTTAGAGGTGCTAAAAATGCGCAGGAAAGCGCCCTCACAATAGACGCTTTTCGTATTTATCGAGCGCTGTGATCCTTTTTCGGTTTATTTTTTATTTTAAAAGCATGGCAGATTAAAAATGGGCCCAAAATGTAGCAAATATTTTTTTAAGCAATGAATTTTTTATGATATAAATCAGCAAAACCTGCTTTCAGCCAAGATGCGTATGTGTGACCTTGCGAGCGACATTGCAAAAATAATTATCTGGGAAAGGGGTAGTATTAATGCGTGCAATCTTGCCATCCCATCATTATTTTACATTTGTTATGGAAAGATGACAAAGGTTAAATGGATATCAATACAAGGATGTGTCCTGATGTGGACGTGTGTTGGGTTGGTGGCGAAGATGAGAAGATCAGAAACGGTGACTAAATTAAAGACAACTTCTGACATTCGGCCCTTGGTTGGCACGTGTCGGGCACCATGACCAACTTCCGTCAACGCTTGCAGAACTTTCCCTTTTTGTACGGACCAATGGCGGTCCTTCGGTGTCCCTACAAAGCACGACATTGCGTTTATTCAGTGCCAACAGTGGAGCCTCCCAGCGTCAACAGGTGGTGCTGCTGACTTGCGCTTCAAGTGCCTACGCAATCCTTTCTTTTGTTTTTGTCGTCGTTCTATCCCCATCTTTCGTTCTATCTATCGCTCCCGCATAGCGTGACTTCGTCCATCAACGCCCTCGCAGCACACCGTGCATAAAAAGAAGCTTTCCGGCGGAAAAACAGGTCAAGCGAAGTGCGCGCAGCGCGCGAAAAACGCGGAGAAAAACGGGCGGTGCGGAACTCGCGAAACTCGTACCACGGGGGGCGTCTTTCCCGGCCGCTGGAGACCACCGTGTAATATAGAGGTCCTCCGCAATCGAATTGTCGGCGCGTCGACACCCAGAAAGTGTACGTTGATGACGGAAAGCCGCCAGCCTATATAGATAGGGCCCAAAACTGTCTGCTCAAGGTGTTAGGCTCGAACGGCGAAATGCCTGTCCCCGAGGATATGCAGATGAGGCCCCGTCTGACATTTAGCGCGGTTGTTGTCCGAGGAGACTCTTCCGTGCTGTTTGGTTTTGAAAGGCGGGAACATTTCCGGAAGGAGTTGTTTTTCTACCGGCACCTCGCATTTCTGCCGTTTCAGCGAGGCGGTGACATTTGGCCTTTCACCCGACTTGCGTGCGAAAGGCAAGTCTTCTTTTTATTTACTAGTGTTCTCAAAAACTTTTTTTCAGCCGCTACAAAACGGCCTTGTACCATAGTACCAAGTGTTATAATCTGTGAGCAAAAAAAAGCAAGAAATATGCAGTGAATATTATCCTTTTAGTTAGCGTATTATGACAGCATCGTCCAGATGTACACCATAACCTGGAGTAATTCATCCTAATTCTGTATGAAGTACGCCTGCAAAAAAAAAACGAAGCATAGGTCTTAAATGTTATGGTTCGCTAGGCGAACGTGGTGAATTTTATTCCCTGTTCTTTTTTTTCGTTGTGTTAATAAAAATCAGCCTCCTGTAAAGAAAAGGTATCCAACTTGTTCGTGATTTCTTTTAGCACATAGGCTGGACAGCGCTTGCTTCTAACAAATGCTTAAAAGAAAGCAAGCTCCAAGCTACGCGGCCTTACGCGATTTTTGGCCTGAACATGATATCCCCGCACGTGTTATCCCATTTCATATTGCACGAGACAAAATTCAAGTGCGCTCGAGTTTTTCGCTGAAGCGTTGCAATGTTATTCGAACAAATTGTTGAAGCAGACTAATAGTCTAAACAGGAGGGAAAGGTTTTGTTTCAGTTCTGAAACGTGTGTTCGTGGCAATATAGCTCCCCGGAAGTAAATATCACGGCAAAAAGTAAGGCATGCGGTTGTAGACAACATGCTAAACAAGAGGACAGAACTTAGTGCATTGTAAACGGAAGCGAATGCTCTTGACATCCTTGAATTTTCAATAAGAAAACTAATACAAAACAGACTTGTGTTTCTTTTTCTTGAGCTGAAGTGAGCGCCAGTGTTTCCTTCGACGGTAAAGCAGCATTTTCGTCCCCCTGCTCCTGGGAAGTTGTCAGGAACCATTAAAAGAGCAGAAGAAACAAAAATGAATGACAAATCCCCAGAAGGTGGACGCATTTAGCTACAAGAAAACCTCAGGTCCTCACCTCCCAACATCCATGAACCCCTGTAGAAGGCATATCTGATATCGGCTAACGACGCGTCGAGTATTCAAAGCTCTTCGCTTCAAAAGAAAGGGAAATGAAAACGCTTTAGGGATATCCGGAGCTGCCTACCAATCACCAGAGTTCGAGCGAACTAGCGACCTAGCCCGAGAGCCAATCTCTGTCGTGAACACGGTTGCCAACAGCGTCTTCATGCACAAAAATTTCCACCCTTTGCTCAAGACTTAAAGCTTCGTAATCACCCGGCGTCCAAGCGTCCGGCTGATCACAAAAGACCGATTTAGCGCCAGTACAATGTTTTGTCCAAAGGAATTTTTTTTTAATTAAAAATTCACCCCCTCAATGCTTGACGCCAATTACCGGCCTCTCAGCGCTCCACTCTTTTGTCTTATTCGAAACACGACAGAACCGCCTCGCACACTTCACTTTTTTTCATTTTTCTTTAAAGCCGCAAAGAACAAGAGTGCGAGGTGCTGTGGCGTGCTATCTCAACCGTGTCTCGCAGCAGCTCGCCACCGAGATACTTTGAAGTGCGCACCGTGCAAAGAGGATAACCTGGCTGCTGTCCCGATTTGTTTTTAGTTCCTGTCTTTAACTTCCTGCTCTTTATCTCCTTCTTATCCTTCGTATTTTCTTTTCTATCTCTCTCTCTCTCTCTCTCTGCGTCTCATGAATAAAGTCTTAATGGTTTATGCATGAGCGTGTGGCTTATTATCGAGGCCCCGATGGGGAGCGGTAATGAACACTGGGATCCGGTGTTGTTGCGGTCTAAGGCGAGGTGTGCAAAGCGCAGCTAAGCTTATGAAAAGTCAATAACCTAGGCGACAGCGAAACACTGTGCTACCGCAGATGGCGTTGATCGAAACCTGCCGGGAAACAAGGAAAGAGGGGGGGGGGGGGCAGGAGAAGTCGTACGTGGTATGTATGGTTTTGACGTCATCTATGAACAATGCAGCCCGGAGAATACAAGAGAGAGTAACCAGTGGAAAGAAGGAGCGACAAGTGAACAGCTGTGGGCGTGTCCTGATCTCCATTCAGTGCGTGTGTAGACGCCAGCCGCGCCAGCGTAAAATGAATTTAGAGGGTGGCAGCACGATTTATAAACTACGCAGCGTCGTAATAGCTTGTCGAAACGCTTGATGTCTTGTTTGGCTTGTTTCCAGCTAGTGGTTACGAAAGCGATTAACAAATCTGCGTTTAAGGGTCGCCGTTCAGGGTTTTTGATTAACAGCAGAACAAAAAAAGTAGTGGAGAGAGAAACGTTACGCTTTGGAGTTTTGACGGAAATCATACTTTGTTTCACGCCGAGTAAATTACGTGTGCGCTCACAGAAACATTGAGCACCTAAGGAGCAAGATAAAAACACAGTTAAACAACTTGAATCAAAATTTGTGGATCTGAAGATTCTAAATGTTAAGCAGCTGTTTTGTACTGGCACCGTTAAAAGGTGAAGAAAAACTAAATATTACGTTGACTGAGTAAAGGCACTAACTTTAGACCTGTGCTTTTCTTCTTTACTTTCTTGCTTTCTTGCTGTTTTTATTTGACTACATTAGCTTCTTTATTTTTCTTTCGTTTGCTTACTTTTTGTTGCTTCGTTCTCTAGTTCGTGTATATAGCTGTTCACTCACTCGCTGATCCGTGAGCAGGCCTGACTTCGCTAAACAACTAGAAGAAATCAAAGCAGAAATGAACGCAGCAATAAAATATTCTGCACCGGTCTGATTCCGAAATTGTGTACAGAAAGGAAGTACGTTTCTTCTATTAGATTATTTTGATTCTCTCTCGATGACTTACGAAGCAGCAACAGCAAAGCTTACAAATATCTTTTGCTTCGAAATGATTGTGTGTGTGTATGTGTGTATGTATGTATATGTGCGCACACACGTGCGCGCACGCACACACACATAAACGCACACGCACATACGCACGCGCACTCATGCACGCACGGTTATCTAAACACAGTCAAGAAATAGGTAAATTAGGTGCAATAATGATTACAATTACTTACGTGAAAAAATAAAGTGAAGAATGGGCCTAATAGCGGCCCTGAATTCTATTTCATAGACGTTATTAAAAACCACAAGGAGCAGAGCTACAATATGCAGGCGGAAGTACCATACACTAACGGAACACGGTAGTACTGCCATCTGGTATTTGAAGACGGTCGTATTAATAATGCATGAGCATTAAAGGGTGTTGCACAGAAAATGAAGCCTCAGGTGAAGCCCTATGAGCGAAGCCCTGCTCACAGGATTGTGAACAAATTGCTCACCGTGGCAGATTGCAGTTAACTGAATGATCGGTCGCGAGAGACTCCTCGGGAAGAGCAAACTGGGTCGCACAAACCCTGCCGGTGGCAACACCTGCCATCGCAGTGCAGTGGCGGATAGCTTAACCACGGCACCACTGCGCCAAAGTGTGGCATGAGGACTCCCCGCGGTTAATGAATGCATAGTAGAGGATGCCTAATGTCGCTGCGTTAAGAAATGATGACAGCGAAGACGACAAGAACTACAATTAAAAAAAATCGCTGTCCGGTCAAAGAGTGTATTTCGTGACGGCGACCGCTCACGAGATTTTCTTCCTAAATGATCGAGGCGCAGGTGGCGAATAATCATGAACATTACTATGATGCGTGAGTGCATTTGTGAATTTGAAGCGTGTTTGAATAGCGCAGTTCTAGCTTCCAAGACAGCCGTTTATATATACACTGCGTCTCACATTAGTCTTGTTCTGAAATAAAGCATGATTAACCCAAAGAAAGAAGACAACCCAACTTTAACTCAACACCTGTTCGGAAGCGAAGAATGCTAGGCATTTTTTGGAACACTTCCTAGGAAATCATGATGATGATGATGAATGATGTTAATGACGCAAATGTAACTTGGACTATGGGCGTCTTGACACATTGCGTTTTTTGTGTACAGAAGTTGAGGTCAGGAAAACGTTCATGAAGCATTTCACCACAGGGAAGCCGAGCAAAACGCCATGAAAAAGCTTATGCGCATTGTACCCGAAATGGCACCAGGCGGTGCTAGGGTTTGAACCCCGCACTTCCCGCAAACGAGGCGAACGCTGCGTTCACCGAACCCGAACGCTGCGGCCGCGTTTCGGTGAAGGCGAAACTCAAAAGACACTAATGTGATATGTGATGTCAGTTATCGTTAAAGATCCCCAGGTGGTCGAAATTATTCTGGAGCCCTCCACTACGGCATCTCTATCTCTCTTCTTTCACTACCGCCTTCCTCCATGCTCTCACGGCGAAGTTGAGGCATTTACCGAGAAAATCGACAGTTAGCGCGTCTCTCATTTCCTGGTCACCAATCATCAACATCAATTCATGTTATGTAATCAGCTTCAGCACCAGAATCATTAGAATATTGAGTCATGCCTTAACACTATACCTAATTTCGACGGAAACTACAGCCAAGGAAGCGGTGCTTTGCAACTATTCCACTTGTTGGTTGCGTAACAGACGCAGGGTGAAAGTTGCGAAAACGTAACAACGTAACGTGGGTTCGAAGCCCCGTGGGCCGTTTTCGGTTATAGAGTATCTGATACGGGTCCCATTTGAACCCAACATATTTTTTGGAAATGTGGCGGTGTGCTTGAAGGTTGCTTCACTTCCGCCACCGGTTGGCCCGGTATTGCACTGCCTCCGGGATCGGCCTGGGACATTATAGCGCGCGTCTTTTCTATCCTATCTTTCTGTCCTATCTTTAAACTCTCCTACTATCTCCACGTGGTAGCGATTGTGGCTCAGCTTGAGCCAGCGGGCAGGCCTGTGCCTTTTCCTTTTCATTTTTCCTGGCAACAACAGAAGAAGAAGAAGAACGTAACAAAAAGTTCATGTTTTGTGTTTTTTTAGGTTGTGCCGGGATATTTTACTCGAGCGTCAATTTCATAATCGTTTTTTTTTCACCGTTCATTATGAGGGCAAGTTAGCGAGTAAATGAAGTAACAAATAAAAGAAAGAAAAGAAATAAAGAAACGAGTGACCATTTTTAGACTTTTCAGCCGTGTGATTGCCACACAATGTAGCCCTGTTCAATATTTTGCTCTCCCACAAAACCTATACGGTTGTAAAAGCTACACGAATCCAATTTTATAAACTACACGGTTAGACAGCAGTTCAGGAATCGAATTGGTTTAACTGCCTTGTCGCTACATTTTTCAGTGAGTAGTTAGTGCTTCGCGCCATCATGTGTTATGGATTAGCGTTAGCAACGTTTCTTAGACCTTAAGGTTACGAAACTTGTGGTTGGCGCGTCGCTGTCAACTTTTAGACACAGAAGCATAGATTCGTTGATAAATACACTATCTTTGTGGTGTGGAAGAAGAAAACTTTAGTGAAAAAGACAAGTTGGGGTCAATCTCTGCACCGTAAATTTTAGTCTTTGCCCATTTATATTGCTTTGCTCATGAATTTGAATAAGAATAACCGTTCTGATTAAGTCATGCCTAGGGTGACCCATAAACGTCGTCAGAAGGCAGCGGAGGTTGAAGCCGTTGATTTTGGCGATAGGGCTGGTTATATTATTCTTGGATCTGACGTCATGGGAATATTCTTGGAAAAAGAGTCGTTAACTTGCTTGCGCGTGCGAGTATACCTATCAGCCATGGTGCATACCCGGTGACCCATTTGCCTAGCGTGCAGGGCGGGGGAAAACGCAGTCCATTTAAGACACTGCGATATCTCATTTTCTTCACACGTAAATGGTTCCTGGGAAATCAGAGATTGATGTTCTCCGGTATCACAAACGGCAACATTCAACACGCCATCCAGACGACCCACGCTGCGTGGTTCTTCATACGGCCGAATTCTGATCTTCTATGTTGAGGTTTGAAGTAAGGGAACTGCTCCTTGTCAATCCGATCATCCCGACAAACACTAATTAGAACCGAGGCAAATAAACCAAGTAATGACTGAATATTCTATTAGCACAATTTTTTGCACATTTTTACCTTTTAGACTTTTCTCAGAGCACTCATGCTAACACCTTTGTCTCCCTAAAACCCCCAAGTGGAGCATAATAGTAGAATGTCGGCGGTCTTTGCGCAATAGCTAATTTCTCTGTTTTCCCCTCTAAAGACCATTCTGCCTCATCCACGTGTCTGCACTGCTTTGTCGTTTAAAACGGTTCACCATACCAGAGCATTTCGTCCCTTACGAGCAGCCATGCCATTGCATGCTTTTCTTGACAGCGTGGAAAACAGCAATCCGAAACTCAATTTGACAGCGTCTCCATGGGCCAGGCTGATTCTCCATGCAAGCAAGAGAAAATACTCCCGGACAGCTCATCGTAAATGCGGGTTCGTGAAGCTCAATTCGATTCGAGTTTTCCATGCTCTTGCGCGCCAGAAAAGCGATCGAGTTTCAGGAGCGAAGGAGCGGGGGATGAGGGTCAACAAACGTAGTCGCTACATAAAGCAGAGAAGGCTTATCTTCTCTTTGTCAAGCACGATGCGAAACTGTGCAGCAGCTGCGCTTGCCCTGCTCGTAAAACAAGGAGGGGCTCATCACACGGAATTAACTTGTCATGAGCGACGAGCTCCTGTGCCCGGCGTATAGCATTAGTGCGACCTGTAAACAAACATCTCCGCTGTGTTTTCGGTGGTTCCTTTGGTAGCTATATTCTTCTGTTTGTTGCTGTCAGAAAATGGCCTTTCTCTTGTCTCTCCTCACAAGTGCACTGTTTCTCTTTGCTGGCTGCATTGTTCAGAGAAGGCGATGATGGTGAAGGGCAGGGTGAAAAATGGAGGCCTTGGGCTTGGGCCGGTTTGCTCCGGTAGTGTGTCGCAGGCTGGGAGGTTATTTTGTATAACCTCCCAATTATAACCTTCCAGGTAAGTATGAGAGATAATTAAGAAGAAAGGTTTGCAGAGTAACCGGCTACCTGGACCAGGATAACGTAATGACTGCGTACAATTTGGAGCACTGAATTAATTAATTATGTAGTTCGTCTTTGGATTCGGAAATGCGCAGCCGCCACTGCTTCTGTTATCGGCCTCTGGATGAGGTCGATGATAATATGGTGTGCATGAGATTACAAGAAATGGTTGTCTGCGTGGGGACAAACCGGAAGCAATCGATTAAGCTACCTATGGAAGCTGCACTTGACACGGCCGCAGCAGGATTGGTTTTATGTACACCAGATAAGTACTGAAGCCTGGCCTCTCATATAAGCCCGTGTAAATGTCGAGGCTATCTAATTTTCTTCTTCACCTCCTCTCCTGCCTTCCTTCTCTGTGTCCTTCCTTAATTCCTTTCTCTGGCATCATCGACTCCAGCAGATTCTTGTCACCTTTACTCCAAGGATAAACATTTGGAGTGGAGAACACAGAACAGCAAAAAATAAATGAACGAAACTTGCACGTTATCACTGCTCATGTCTGAGTGCTGCTCCCTGCTTTGAGATTGTAACAGAGCACTGTCAAATGCCGAAAATAGAACAATAAGCGCAGGTGATGTGCGCATGCCTATACAAGGTAACAAGCTGAGGGGAACAGAGAAAACGTCAAAGAGGTAAGCTTGTGCCATCTGTTAGCTGCAGAGGTTATTTTCTTTATTCACCAACTGGAAACATGTTTCGATACAAATAACAACATCGGTATTAGGCAGGAGTTAATTTTTGAGACAGGTGCCGTGAAAACCAAAATGACCTGGATAAAATAGAGTAGTGGTGCACTACGTGGCTAATGTCCCTAAATACTACAAAGACTGTATAAATTTCTCTTCATCGCCGCCGAAATTATACTCCGCCTACTTATAAAATTAACGATACTGCCATTATTTCCACTAAATTTTTAATTATCTTGGTATTAACCTCGCTGGTGACTTATCATGGTGTTGCCACATTAAACACATAATAAACTAATCTAATCGAGCATTTGGGTATCTCCGTCGTAACCTGCGCATGACACCTTCTCCCTTAAAATTACTAGCTTATAAAACATTTGTGCGACCTAAGCTTGAATACGCTTGCGGAATATTTGACCCCCATCAGTCTAACCTTACCTCAGCCCTTGAATCTGATCAGAATCGGGCCACTGGCTTTATTCTTGCAAACTACTCGCGATACTCTAGCATCATCCGCCTTGAAGTTCCAACTAAAACTTCCTTCTCTCGCTTCCCGTCGCCGAATTTCACATGTCTGCCTTTATCACAGGTTTTTCCATTGTTCACCCTATGACAGAAAGGTCATTCTACCAGTACGTCGAACACCCCGCACAGGCCATCTAAACAGCGTCATCCAGCTTCGTGCCCGCACTACCACATTTCAGAAATCATTTTTTGTCCACACAGCTCACGACTGGAATGACCTTCCCTGCGACTTAGCACTAATCCCTGATCCAGCCCATTTCAAGACTGCCATCGACGAAGCCATGTCATCGTCACGATTCCCATGTAACATTCATTGTTAACCGCTGTTCTTGTGCCCACATCTCATGTAATGTCCCTCGAGGGACCCTTGAGGGTCAAATAAATAAATAAATAAATAAAACTACGCCATACATTTTAACGCTTGTGCTGACAGGTTAAATCTTCCCATTTCAGGCATGTAAAAAATTTAGTTCATTTAAAATTACTTTTAGTTGATGCTTTTTATTCCTGAATTTCAGAACACGGCACAACACTATACCTGCTTTCGCCTGCTTTTAACTCTGCGTGCCATTCATAGTATCCACGATACACCGAGATTGAGCGTAGCTTTCATGCATAGCTACCTGCATTTAATTCAACTCGCGGACTCCTCAGACTGTTCTTCTCAGGCCACTGAGACTATGTAGCACGCTCTTGCAGAACACCCTGTATATGAGCGAGAAGTGGCTTTGAGCGCTTCCTTGACGCGTTTCGAGAGCGGGCCACTTTTGGAGGAGGAGGAGGATAAACTTTATTGCCGTCGACCAAGGTAGCAGTTGGTGTGGGGTTATAGCCCCACCATGTGGCCATGAGCCCGTGGCGTTCGGCGACTTCTAGGGCTCTTGTCACAACCCGGATCTGGATCTGTGTGTCCGAGCCGGAACTGAGCAATGCGGCCTCCCACTGGTCTGGATTCGAGAGCTGCGAACCTCGCGGAGGGGAGTCCTGAGGGCAAGCGCAGAGTATATAGGATAGAGTGGCATGTTGGCCATATAGATGAGAGGAGGGAGAGTAGACACCAGAGTATATGCTGGCATATATCGCGGGATTGGGGAAGGTGTTCGTTTGGAGTTGCCCCCAAGCGACCTCTTTTGGAGGACCTTGTGCTGGGCGCTCGGCCTGAGAGCTACGAAGATCTCTAAGGAACGCGAGCGCTTCTACGTTTCTTGCGCAGCTACTATCCTCCTCTTCTCTGCGTTTTCTCTCTTTCCGAGAGCACATTATTAGGCCTTATAATGATCCCTAAGGCCAACCTCTCTGCCGTTCTTTCAAAGAAGCCTCTCTATGCGTTTACGCGTATATTTCATCACACTGAATAAACAGTGCAAATAACAGACGGACAAGACGAAAGGCGGACACAGGACGAGCGCTGGCTCTCAGCAAAGGAGATCGTATTCATCGACAACCTTAGAGCGTCGCGCGCATCTGTGTGTGGTTTCTGTGCTCTTTCACCCTCTATGACCACGTGCTGGTCTTTGAGTGTTCCTTTTAGAACAGATGGGTTCTGCTATAAACGATAGCTGAGAGTCAGCGCTCATCCTGGTCTGCCTTTATTCTTGCTTGTCTGCTTTTCGCGCTGTTTATTTGGTATCCGCGTTTAACAACTCGGCGAAATCAACATTCTGCTAAATAACATAATCAAGGGTTCGATGAAAGTTTGTCTGCTCATGTATAGAATGAAGTGAATCACGGTCACTGACCGGGTTTGAAGAAGTGTGTGACGTTTCGGAATCGCATGCGGGTTTCTTGTCACGTAAGTGACAATTCTTTGTTTCACTCAGTGAACGAGGAATCCGTGTGCGTTTCCGAAACGACATATAGTTCTTCAGACTCGATCTGTGGCTGTAATTCAATTTATTCTGCTAAGTTTATTTAATACTTTATTTTTACATTCTACATCGTATATTGCAAAATCTTTTCTATTTATTTTTTCTTGTTCGTAACGTATTGTATAACAGTGCCCTGCCAGTGTTTCAGCATAAATTGCGTTCGTTGCTAACCCTCTCACCCTACCTTCACGCAGTATTCAAATGTTAAAGCCCTTGAAGTAACCTGAATAAATATATAATAGCAGAACCTGCTTAAGCTCCTCGCAGTCATATATAATCTCTCACTTTTTCTGACCGCTTACCTCAGATATTCCACCGAAAGTACGGATTGCTTAACGCTGCTTGCATGTGGTGTGTTAAGAAGTTTTAATCTCGGGTTTATTTTATAAGCTAGCTTAATCTTTTGGTGCATATAACAGAAAGCTTCATCGCTCCGACTGGATTCCTTCACAAAAGACGGCAGTTTTAATGAAGCTGGTCGCTCCGTGAGATTAAATTTTGGTGGCAGGCCACACGTACACCAACGCTGAGGTCTTTAATTATTCACAAAAAAGCGGGCATAATACACACGCTTACACCGACGATGAGGTCTGTAATTATTAACAAAAAGGCGGGCGTAATAAATTGTTCGACATTACGCCACCCACATTCATCATCAGCATTATCATTACCATCAGCCTCACTACGCCCACTGCAGGGCAAGCTCACTCCCATATCTTTCCAACTAACCCGGTTCTGTACTAGCTCCGACCACCTTATCCGGGTAAACCGTCTGATCTCATTCGTCCGCCGCACTTTCTGCCGCCCTCTGCCTGCTACACTTGCGTTATCTTGGTATCCAGTCCGTTACCCTTAAGGACCAGCGGTTGTCTTGCCTTCGCATTGCATGCACTGCCCAAGGCCATTTCTTCCTCTTGATTTCCAATAGGAGGTCATACCACCCACGCTTTTTATCCTACCCACTTTGCTCTCTTCCTGTCTCTTAACGTTACACCAATCATTATTCTTTCCATCGCTCGCTGCGTTGTCCTTAACTTAGGCTGAACCCTTCTCGTTAGCCCCCACGTTTCTGCCCCGTAGGTGAGTACCGCTAAGATACACCTGTTATATATTTGGTCTTGAGAGCTAGTGACAAACTGCCATTGATTACCTGAGAGCACTTGCCAAATGCGCTTTCCTACATTCTAATTCTTCAAGTTATTTCAATATCGTGGTGCGGATCTTAGGTCGCTACCTCTCTTAAGTTGATGTATTCGTTTGTCACTTAAAGCACCTTGGTATCTATCGAAAACTGCTATTCTCTTCCGAGGCTGTTGAGCAGTACTTCAATTTTATGCAGAACAATTTTAAGCCCGCCGTTCTCCTTTGCCTTCGTAGGACACTGATCATACCTTGTAGTTCGTCCCCTGAGTTACATAGCAATGCAATGTCGCCACAGAGCTGCAATTACTAAGGCATTTTTCATTATTTCTCATTTCCAGATGTTTCCAATCCTGATCTCAGCATACCTCCTGTAACAAGCGATTAAGAGCACAAGATAATGCGTATCTTCATGCCTGACACCCTTCCTTTTTTTATTCAGGATCACGGTGGATGTGCACCTGTTATTGATATTTTGCAGCATTTTTATACACGTCTCTTCTGCACGTTTATTCCGCAGTGACGGCTGTGGTTCCGACTAAGTAAAGTGCTTTGTCGTAATCTATGAAGGCTATTTATTACATAATTGTTTGCTTTATTGTCCGCATTTTTTATCACCTGGTTGGTAGTGTAAACATTGTCTATTATCGATTATCTTCACGAAAACCTTCCTGGTTCTTTGCTTGATTGAAGTCTAAGGTTGTGCTGATTCTATTAGAGATTACCTTTGCAAACACTTCTTAGAACATGGACAGGGAATTGACCATTCTGTAAATTTTCAGGTCGAAGTTTTCTTTCTAATGAATTAAGATAGTGTTGGCGTTCTCCGAGATTCCACTACGGTCGAGGTCATGAGGCATTGGTTATACAGGGTGGTCAGTCTTTCCAGCCCATTCTCCCCACCATTCTAATAATGAGCTAATCAGATCTAATCGCCGATTTCACAAGCCTTCGGAGAGTGTAATTTAATCTCAAACTCTATGTTAGCCGCACGTATTTTGAAAGGTGTCTATATTGAAACTGTTAAAGTTTCCGTGAATGCTGAGTGGTTTGAAAAATCTTTAAATTGAATCATTTTTTCAGCACTTAATTCTGGAAAATAAAGCGATTCATTCTCTTATATAGAATACCTGCAAGTAGTATTGTAGGCCAACGGGTAAAGGAAATTTCATTAGGATAATAATAGAATTCGCTTAAAAAACTTCATTTTGCCTGTAAGTTTAAAACACTGTTTACACAGTTGCTACATTTAGCAGTGCTAACATCTTCATTCCGAGAATTGAATTTGCTATGCAACAAAAGCATTGTTGCAGTTCGGATGCACTCAATTCAGAAAGTTGAAAATGAACGAGGGACGAAAGCTTCTTTTTAATATTTCAGTATAACTTCCTTAACCCGGATGTAAGAAGCCAGTATTTTTGCAATCGTCGCTTTTGATTTGACTTTTTTTTTGCTAGGAAATTTAATGTCCTGCAGCCTTGAACCAAAGACAAAGTGAAGTGTGGTGACCTGGCAATCGGCTCACGAAAAGCGGGCTCTATCGAGCGGTCTCTTATTTCTTTTAACACTTTAACATTAAAAGCATCACCATGAAGAGATAATGCGTTAGCATTAGAAGCCCCACTGTGAAGAAATAGTGTCCGGCGTCCTCCAGTCATTCACTACTGAGCACACTTGGCGCCTGGAACGATTTGTGCACGGAAGAGCCAACTGCTACCTGCAACACTTACGTGCGGGTAAGTTGGGAAAGCGGAATCCTGTAGGAGAGGTAAGAAGGTAGCTACCCCGTGAAGAATAAAAAATGGCTGTAAAATTGATTACCAAAGTAATGACAGCGAATGACAGTAAAAATGACAATGTCCAAGTATGACTCAGCAAAAATTATAATGACTATGAATTACACAGCTAAGAGTAGAGCAAGGCCCAACAACGAACCTTTGAGGAGGAGGAAAAAATACATTGAAAAGTATATAAGAAAATTTGAAGGGAAATCAGAAGTAGAAGAAAATCTATTAGTAGCAACGAGAACACCTATTGGGCTAACAGACTGCCATCGCATATTAATAATTAAGCGCCCCCCCCTCCAATTTTTGCTTTCATTCTGACAGTAAATGCACATCCCATTCACAGGCCATAGAGTCACGGCCTAGAGTCACAGGCCATAGAGCTGGCTTTTGCGAGCAAACGGATGAACCATGCGAAGCAAGAAGCACGTTTGGTAGCAATGCGCAGCTCTGGTTTTAATAACACCGATATAGATAAGTTAAGACGATTAAGAAAGGAGTTATACTCGCAAGTGTCTGCTTGCGAGTACCGACATCGGGCAACAAATATTTAGCGCTAGGCACGAGAAAGTTTAAGATTGCTTTGCCACATAGGCACTGTTATAAAGGCGGAGCACGCTTCACAGGAGCAGCAAAGCAGGAATTTTGAAGCGAAAGCTTCTCTACGCTAGGTAAAGCCGATTTCGCCGTGCGTTGCCGGTGGACCTTCAAGTTAGCCAGAGGTCAAGCATGTCCTGACCATATGTGGTCCACCATCGTGTCGCACCACTTGACCTTTGCTCTTTGACCTATGGATTCGCCGTAGAGGGCGGTAGAATAGGCTGCAGCATTCAGTGGGTGACCAACCTCACGCGATGAACGATTAAACTGCATCCAGCCAGGGTGGCAGGGTGGGTCGCTGCCTATCCAGTATGCGGAACCCACTCGACGTTACAGACGTCAAGCCGCGTCTAGTTGCCCGATACACCACAGCTTTCGCTCTCTAACCAGGTTCAGCAGTAGTTAAACCGCGGCAATTTTTTTTTGTTGGGCAGATACACCTCAAAATCATTGTAAGCAGTTTTTGGTAGAGGCTAGAGCCAGAAATTAAATTGGCGCAGCTGAAGGATAAACGGAAAAGACAAGTGCGGCAGAAAGACCGACATGACGGACGCTGACGACGTCTCATACACGGCACGCGCATAGGCTTGTCCGACTCCGCTTACTTTATAATAATATATTCACATATCTTTCCCATACTTTTGAAACAATGCATCAGTTCTTGCGCCAAATTTTGATTCGAAGTCGAAGAACGCTCCCTCTACTCCCCTTAGTCACCCTTACAAGGAGTCTATAGTTTAACAGGGTAAAGTTGTAGGCCAGTTGGTGCGACATTATGACTAAAAAACCGCAACAGAGGCAACAGTCAACACCGCAACAGACAACACAGGGCGGTACCGCCCTGTGTTGTCTTCTCTCTCTGTGCTGCGTCTGTTGCGGTTTTTTGGTAAGAGTGTGTAGTAATAGAGCCACCTTTCTAGTTGGTTGCCTTTTCTAAATCAGCTTACCGCTGTGCTACAGGCGAAATAACCCGTTTCTAGCTTTCCACAAGGAGATTAAATCTGATTTTGGAACGAAAATATATATTGGCGAGTACATTTTGAACTAAATGCGCGTCATAAGACATTGCTGCGTGTTTCTGAAGTCGTAAAGGCACGAAGCGCAGTGCGTGGAGGAGAGGTCATCAGCTCATCGACGTACGGCAGAGAAAACTTTTTTGTGGTTGCTGATAAGAACACCCCGAGTTGAGAATGATCATTTTTATTACCAGTGATCAACCGATCATGTTATCACATCTCGATAGGGTAACAAAAACTGAAAACAAAGTTTTCATTGATTGTATTAATATTGTCACCGACAACCGTAGCTGGACGAGGGAAGCACAGCCGTTTACTAGGGCGAGGCTTGCCGAACAGCCGCGCTCATTCGAGACAAAGAAGAGGTTAGGCCACGGGCTGGGAGACAGGTTAGGCCACCAGGTGGCGCCGGCAGAATGTCAGCAGTGCGGCATTGCCCCTCTCCCTTCCAAAAGGCATCGACTCGATGCCTGCACGCTAGGGAAAACATACATAAGGCGGAAAGTTAACGGCGCGAGTGTCTTTGTGGAAAGGGGCTAACGGGAGTAACACGGGTTCATTCGCGCCACGTGGACTACTTCGGAAGTCGGTTGTCGAGACAACCGGACAGTTCCTTGAGGGAGCACCTCGTAGGTCACCGCTCTGAGGCGGCGTAACAGCTGGCATAGACCAAAGTAACGGCGAAGAAGCTTCTCAGAGCGCCCTCGCGAACGGATCGGACTCCACACCCCGACTCTGTCACCGGGTCTGTAAATCACCTCCCTGCGGCGGAGGTTGTGGCGCTCGGCGTCGCGTTGTTGTTGGTACCGGATTCGCTGTCGAACAACTTGGCGAGCGGCTTCGTCGTCACGAACAAATTGGTCAGCGTCCACGACAGAAGAGGGAGTAGGATCCGGGAGAAGCATGGCGTCCAGCATGGTCAAAGCTTCGCGACCGTGCACCAAATGGAACGGAGTGAAGCGCGTCGTTTCGTGGAGCGTAGTGTTGTACGCGAACGTGATGCAAGGCAGCATCCGGTCCCAGTTCGCATGGTCATCTTCGACATACATAGAAATCATATCGGCAATTGTCTTGTTAAGCCGCTCAGTCAGTCCGTTTGTTTGCGGATGGTAGGCTGTAGTCTTGCGATGGCTGGTGCCACTGAGTCGAAGTACCTCGCTCGTAAGTGCCGACGTAAAGGCGGTTCCCCTGTCAGTTAATACGACTGTTGGGGCTCCGTGACGAAGCACAATGTTGTAAATGAAAAAAAAATGTGCAACTTCGGCGGCGGTACTACGGGGAAGGGCCTTGGTCTCACAGCAGCGGCGAAGATAGTCAGTGGCAACAGCAATATACCGGTTACCCATGGGAGACGCCGGAAATGGGCCGAGTAAGTCCATGCCGACCTGTTGAAATGGGAGGCGCGGGGGATCGATAGGCTGCAGGAGCCCGGCTGGTTTAGTCGGCGGCGTCTTCCGGCGCTGACACTCACGACAGGTTCGCACGTAGCGGTTGGACAACCGCAGCAAGCCTGGGCCAGTAGTACTTGTGGCGTATGCACTCCAACGTGCGGGAAAACCCGAAGTGGCCCGAAGGAAAGTCGTCGTGGCACGCACGCAGAACTTCGTCACGAAGGGTTGTTAGCACTGCAAGCAGATAGACACTGTCCGTTGGGCCGTAGTTCTTTTTGTAGTAGGACACCATCGCGCAAGGAAAACGATGACAGTCTGCGCTTGAAGAGTCGAGGTGGAGATGGAGCGGTTCCTTCGAGGTACTCGATGAGGGGCAGCAGTTCGATGTCGTCCTTCTGCTGGCGGCAAGGGTGGATGTGGTGACAGCACTGAGAAAAGCGGAATCATCGTCGGACTTGCCCGTGGGGCCGGGAATAGGAGTGCGGGAGAGACAGTCAGTATCACTGTGTTTCTGGCGGGACTTGCGCACGATGTTGACATCAGATTCTTGTAAGCGAAGGCTCCATCGAGCAAGCCATCCCGAGGGATCTTTCAGGTTCGTCAGCCAACACAGTGAATGATGATCGCTCACGACCAGAAACGGGCGGCCATACAAGTACGGTCGAAATTTCGTAACAGCCACAGCACAGCCAGACATTCCTTTTCCGTGGTGGAATAATTGACTTCGGAACGGGATAAAGTGCGACTGACGTAAGCAATCACGTGTTCTAGACCATCCTGCCGCTGAACAAGGACCGCACCGAGACCTTCGTTACTGGCATCAGTGTGCAGTTCCGTGTCGGCCTCTTCTTCGAAGTGGCCAAGCACAGGCGCACATTGGAGACGGGACTTGAGTTCCGTGAAGGCTCATTCCTGGTCCTGGCCCCAGAAGAAGGGTTCAGTGTCTTTCGTCAGGGGGGTCAGAGGCTCTGCTAGCTTGGAGAAATTGTGAACAAACCGGCGATAGTACGCGCAGAGGCTCAAGAAACGACGCAGGCTCCGTATGTCTGTTGGCTTAGGGAAGGCAGCTACGGCGGCCGTCTTTTCGGGGTCTGGACTAACACCTCGAGCGCTGAAAATGTGACCAAGAACTTTAACTCATGAAACACAAAGTGACATTTTTCAGGCTTGAAAGAAAGACCAGTGGAACGTATGGTCACGAAAACAGCACGCAACGTTTCAGGTGCTCATCGAACGCGTGAGGGATCACGACATCGTCGAGATATACGAGGCACGACTGCCATTTCAGGCCAGACAGCACAGTGTCCATCATTCGTTGGAATGTGGCAGGGGCAGAGCACAAGCCAAAAGGGAGCACCTTAAACTCGTACAAACCGTCGGGAGTACTAAAGGCGGTCTTCTCTCGGTCGCGTTCGTCAACCTCTATTTGCCAATACCCACTGCTGAGGTCAAGGGGCGAAAAGTAGGTGGCATGGCGCAGGCGGTCTAGGGAGTCATCAATGCGTGGCAGAGGATACACATCCTTTTTTGTGACGTTATTGAGGCGTCTGTAATCCACGCAGAACCTGGGGGTGCCATCTTTCTTCGTGACGAGGACAACAGGCGATGCCCAGGGGCTCGTGGACGGTTGTATGACGTCGTCCTAGCGCATTTGTGTAACTTGGCGGCGGATGTCGCTCACGTTCTTTTGAAGACACCCGATAAGGGCGCTGATATAGTGGTCTTTGGTCGTCAGCAACGATAATTCGGTGCTTTACAAGTGGCGTCTTTCGCACCTTGGAAGTTGATGCAAAACAGTCACGGAA
Organism: Amblyomma americanum; assembly: GCA_030143305.2. Classification (NCBI taxonomy): domain Eukaryota; kingdom Metazoa; phylum Arthropoda; class Arachnida; order Ixodida; family Ixodidae; genus Amblyomma; species Amblyomma americanum. Next base: position 204,588 of record JARKHS020004130.1, read on the forward strand.
GGAACAGATGAGGTTTTCCACGCAGCGTTTCTGACTGACCAAGAGGTGCGCATTTACATCGGTCGGAATGGCTGTAGCCGTTGCATCGTCGAGGTCAGACGAGGTGGACAAAGAGCACTGCCTGGTACACTCTCCAAGCTCGTCAAAATAAGCGACGACCTGTGTCTTCGTTAAATGCTGCGGTTCACGGGTAAAGTTGGTGACAAAGATGTCGGTGCAACCGTTGGGAAGTTCTGCTAGACCTCGAGCTACACAAACTTGCCGAGCGAGTAGCAGCGACATGTTCGCTTCAGCGATAGCAAGAATGCCGGTGCTGTCATTATACTCGACTGTGACGAACTTGCTGGCTCGCGGAGGGATTGTTATGTGGTCGTCACATATGCGTAACATTACTCTGCTGGGCTTGGTGTTTGTGTCAACGGTTCGCTGGGCGGAAAAAGATACCATGGGCTCCCGAAGGTCGATGACCACACCATACTCTTGAAGAAAATCCATGCCCAGATTGAGATCTTTTGAACAGTCACGTAATATGACAAAAGAACCAGTGAAAGAAATACCGCGGATCTGGATACGACCGGTGCAGATGCCGATCGGTGTCACTACATGGTCACCGGCAGTGCGGATCATGGGTCCACACCAAGGCGTCACAACCGTACGGAGAGTCGTGGCGAGCTGTCTGCTCATCACAGAAAAATCGGCGCCGGTATCGACGGGTGCGGTTACTTCATGACATTCGGCGGTTACTAAAATTTTAGCAGAAACTAGTCGTTCGCAGCACGTCGGTGAGGCCGTCGGATCGGGTCGTCGCCGCTCGGACCCTCGCGTCGAATCGTCGGGCGGAGGCTGTTGGCTCTGTGGAGTGGCGGCGGCAGGCCTACCCCCAAAGGACGTCGTCTTCAGTTTTCCCGGCGAGGGGACGTGCCTCTGAACTGACCAGAGGATGAGGGCCGACTGGGCGAAGCAAAACGCGTCGGGGATGGCGATCGCGACTGTCGCCGCTGCGTGGTCGGGGGCAGCACCTGAGTGGCAAGGTACTCGTCTATGTCATGCGGTCTTTCACCATAGTGCGGTCGAGGTGCGTCCGGTGGGAATCCTCTCAAACCCACCCGCCGGTACGGGCAATTCCACAGAATATGGCCGGGCTCCCCACTGTGGTAGCAGAGCGGGCGATTGTTGTACGTTCGCCATACGTGCGCTTTGCTGAAAGGAGGGCACAGGTCTTGCTGCTGCTCAACGGGACGCAGCTAACGATGGGGTGGTCTTGGTCCGGCAACGGGGCAAAACGCTTGCGGCGCGCGGACAGGTCGGCGCAGGGCATCGCTGTAAGACATGACGTGCGGCTCCGATAGTGGTGCTGTTGGTGGTTGCACCGCTCGCCGGATTTCGTCACGGAGGACATCGCCTGTAGAAGGTATGCTTGCCGACGGAGCATCCAAGTGTATGTGTCGCAGTTCTTCGCGCACAATGCTTCGCACAAGCTCTCGCAGCGCCTCACTCCCGGGACCTGGCAAGGGCGTGCAGTAGTAAGCGGCCGCTACATTTGCCTGACGGCCGTATTGGGCTCTCCGTTCCTGCAATGAACGTTCCATGCTCGTAGCTTCCTTAGCGAATGCGGCGAAGGTTCTCGGAGGATCGCGCATGAGGCCAGCAAACAGCTGCTCTTTTACCCCACGCGTAAGGTGCCGCACCTTTGTAGCATCGGGCATGGCCGGGTCGGCCCGATATAAGAGGCGTGTCATGTCCTCAATAAATATGGCCACTCTCTCGTTGGACTGCTGTCTGTGACCTGAAGCGAGGGGCAATTTCAGCATTTTCCTTTCGCTCGCTCGAACTGAATGTGGTGAGCAACTCACGGTGAAAAGCTGCCCAATTGGAGCAGGACGCCTCGTGTTTCCCGAACCACGTTATCGCCGAGCCTTGCAGTGCGAAATACACATTCATCAGCTTCCGCTCATCGTCCCATTGATTGAATGCAGCAACACGGTAAAAACTGGCCAACCAATCTTCAACATCATCGAACCGGTCGCCGTGGAAGGATGGTGGCGACCGAGGTGCGAGAAGGACGAACGGCGGGGCACTACCGGAGTACTGACCTCTCTGGCTGCCAGTGGTGGAAGTCATAGCCCGCACAGGCCTTGTCAGTGGCTCAAACTCGGGTTGCAGGCCTCGCAGGTGACGGCTCGCTTTGTGTACAGGTGTGGCGTCCGCGCGCCGGGGAGAAGCATCAAGGATATCGTCGGGGTCAGCGTACATGGGATGTTATCCCAGCACCTCCACCAAATGTCACCGACAAGCGTAGCAGGACGCGGGAAGCACAGCCGTTTACTGGGGCGAGGCTTGCCGAACAGCCGCTCTCATTCGAGAGAACACGTTCGGCCACGCGCTGGAAGACAGGTTCGGCTACCAGGTGGCGCCGGCAGAATGTCAGCAGCGTCCCAATATTAGCGCTTAAACTACTTCAGAACAAGCAGTAAGAGCACTTGGATGTGTCAGAGGCGCTCAATTTCACCTAAGAAAACTCCTAACACAGAGTCAGCAAAATAACAGAGCATTAAAGTCCTATACTGTACCTGCGGTTTGGTGATCACAATATGTTGTTTGTATCACGAAGCTGCATAAGCTAGATACCTAGCTCTACGGAAAAAATAAGACCACATAAGGTTGAATTATAAAAAAAAATGGTGTTACGCCGCAGTAAAAAATTCTTGACATCCATAATATCGGGACCATAATGTAGACACTGGGTCTAGAATTGATTGAAATGATTTTAATACTATGCTTTTTATAACTATTGTCTTCATACTTGCCTTGCTGCTACCACAGCTGGCACCGCGTTGTAAGTTGTCGTTATTTTATGACAATGTGCACTTATTTATTCTGTCAGGCAGATGACGCTGCGTAACATGAAGACGCGATCACTCTGTCTCCGTCGTCCTCCTAGCTCTTACTCATCACGTTTCGAGATTTCGTGGGGTCTCCTACCACCCTGAGATCACAGCGCCATTTATGTCAGCAAGTAGAAAACAGCACATCTCTCATTGAGACGTAGTGCCATATACAATAGTTCTTTACAATATTGACGTCACGGTCAAATATGGTGGTACAGGTGGAACTCTGTGAGTATGTTGTCAAGGGACGAAATGGCGGCACAGCTTCGGTTTTTAGAATCCAAGATGGCGGCCATTAAAATTGGTTGTGCCCTCCTATGCCTTCCTCCTCCTCCAAAAAAATATCCTACAACTGGTAGGAAAACGGCCCTTTACGGGTATACATTCGTTCCGCTATACATATTTCGACAACAACGGGCACCCATCCAGGGACAGTTCTGTACTGAATTTGGTATGCAAATAAAACCCTACGGGTTGTGGTATAGAAATAAAACCGCAAATAAATAACAGGTAAACATTGTATACTTGCAATTACTAATTGAAACGTTGCCATATCGCAACGCAAACCGGCTAGGCCCACCTTGACCCCCCAAACGAAGCAAGTTTCGTTTGGGACGCATATCGAGGTGTAACTCGACAACGGGTCGCGGCCGGTCTCAAGGGGGGCGCGCGCGCTCTTTCATATGGCCTTCGCATTCGCTGCGGAAGCAATGCGTGTTATTCTCCGAGAGTTGCGCCGCCCGCCGCCGCTAGAGGCGCGACGGCACTACCGCTGGCTCCACGTCTGCATCTGCGGCGGCGCGTGGCTTTTGCCTGGTTTCGCGCTGTAGCCTGCTGGTTCGTAGTGAGCGCAGCACCGAAATCAAAGACAGCAAAATGCAGAAGCTTAAGCTGCGCATCTTCAACACAGTCCACTTGTCCACATATTCTTCGTCACAAACTTTGCTCCATGAAAACATTTAAAATGAGGAATCACATTTCTCAGAACTGTGTCGATCATTTGTGGTTCTAAATCCTGAAGGGAATACTCTGATCACTTCCTCGCGTATGTGTCATGGTCCGTGATTAAATGAAAAGGTAATGCTAAGAGGAAGGTAATGAAAACTCAGAGAACGAAAGTTTTGTGCTCGTCCCATAAAAATGTACTATATCGCGGAAAATATTCTCTACGACGCATGAGCCGTAAATGCGATAGCGCCGTAGCTGGTGGCTTGAGACGATACTTGAGTCGTTGAACTGTAAAATAAATTATTTGCTGGGAGGTGTACATAGCACTTAATTACGCCGATATCACTTTTCGCACGTCCTGAATGAACTTGTTTTCACCCTCATATACATCACAACTTTCTTAAACGAGAGGCCTGTATCGATAGCTGAAAAGAATGCTAATTACTAATATGCGAGAAAGTGTCAAAAAGAATTGTGATGCATTTTTCCGTGCTCGAAGCCAATGGCCCGCGGTCTTTCCGCTTTTGTTGTCAAACGAGAGGCCACCAGATTTCTGTGGAATGACTGTAGCCGCGCACAAGTCTTTCTTCATGTTCAAAATTGTCGTAAGCGCATTAGGCGTCCAATGTTTCAAGTTCCTTGTCCCCTTTAAATTTTGTTTTATTGCTACGCCACCTGTTTGAGAATACGAGTTCACCCAATAAACAATTTTCGGCTTGTACGCAAGCTTTCTTGTCGTCAATCTGGCCTGACTAATGTTACCAGAACGTAAGAGAAGCAACCAGTACAAGGTGCGTATGCTGCCACAGATATTGACGTTTACTGAGTATTGAAATTTCAGAGAGTATGTATGTCCGGTCATTGACTTCAGCTACCATAAAGAGCGTCATTGTTTGTTGTCCACGGATATTCAAAATATCTTTGCAAAACATCTCAGATTATGCAGTTTAATATCCAGTGCCCTTTATTCTCTTAAATTTGGGGACTTTTATAGAGATGTAAGCATCGGTGGTGGTGGTAGTGGTTTTATTTATGTTAATGTTTAGTTGCTTACATTGTAAGCTATGCCAGCTGGTATAACGCGCATTACTCTGAGTTTTATGGAGCTCCTTTAGGTTGCTGAAAACTTCTTTTTGGGGTGCTACTTGGCTTCCTGAATGACGTGAGGAAAGTTCGTGCCCTCGGGACTTTTATCGAAAGCGATGACAAGGCTACAGAAATGCAGAAGAATGATGTAAATCTTTTATACTCATCGCCTTTCGGATAAGTCTGTTCGCTCGTAAAGGGCGATTTTATTGACAGAACACAGTTCTAATTTTGCTTTTCTGGCAGCTAGTTCGTGCTTGCCGTTACTGTCAACAATTGACTTAATTTTTGCACCAACCTTGAAAATGCTGTTCTAAGATGAGATATTGGACGTTGCTTGTATGCAACGTGCTCTCCTCTTGCGGCCAGAGTTGCGTTCCGTCTATACCTGTTGCTTTCGCGAATGACATGATGCGTTTTTTAGGGAACATCATGAATTCTTGCTGACGCAACTGCTGTGCGAAATTAAAGAATGTGCGCATGAAATGTCAGGAGCTATAAGTACGCTGCATATTCTTTTGCTCTTTGAAACTTGCCGTCCAAGTATTACGTGCCGCATATCATTCTACACACTCGTAAAAACTTCCGGAATACGAACTATGTAAGCTGATAGCCTTGATTTTAAGCCAAATATAAGGGTAGAACGTGTTGACGTCTGTGCTCGAAGCAATACGTTCGACCATACACAGTCGCACTGAAGGAAAGAGCGCGCAAACGTTAATCCGTTGTTTTGAGATTTCTCCCATGGCGAAGGGGCTGACTACGCGGTCTTTGCGTAAAGCGTAAGAGGTAAAATATAAAGCCTTGACGGTTACCACTGACGTGGGCCGAACTGGGAGTGAGCACGCGTTCTCCTTCCGCGTGAACGGCGGTCGCAGCGGCGGAGCGGTGGGTCAGCGGCGACCCCACCGAGGTGCGGCGGGAGGCGGAAACAGACCCCATTGCGAAGGCCGTAAGAAGGAAGCGCGCGCTCATCTCGAGACCGGCCGTGAATGGGTAGGCGTGCATCGTAATTTCTCTGATATATGGCGCTAGGCGGCGGTCGTTCGCTAGGCGGCGTGTGTGCACGCCTAGCCGAGCATGGTGGCAATCCACCCCGTTTCAAAGGGTATTACATTCCGTTTCTTGAGACGAGTGGCGCGTTCTTCTTCGCTTTCTTCGTCTAGTAAACCAAACAGCTAACGCTCGTTACTTAAACGTCTTCCAGATGGTGGCAGCCTTCTTTTTCTGCTTCCAGAAGTTCAGTCACTGCCTTGCTCGCACCTCTTTTTCCAACATTCGAGAGGAATAATCCAATATACGATTTATGTGTTGTTCTTGCTCCAAAAGTTACGACTACGAATTGTGGGCTAAAAATTCACAAATAGGCACGGAATGTTTATAACTATGAGTGATGGTATGCTTTGGTTAAACGTTTTTCTTCTTAGTCCCCAGCGTAGAATAACCGCCCACGCATTACGCATTGACTAGAACGAACATTTAGAGGGGAATTGGAGGAACGAAATCGGTTACTTCCATCGCGCCATTCTCCATTCAATGCGTTTTTGTATTCACTTTTCATGTTTCAATCCCAACGCCAGCGATTGAGAAATTCCTCACGCTTGCCGATCTTTGCATTCCTGCAGTGCATGTTGAAGGCGAACATTCTGTACTAAATATTCGCTTGCGAAGATTAGAAGCAGTGTGAGGTGGTCCTATTTCACCGTATGCTATTTCCACTGAATATTCATTCTCATCCAACTAACTGCTCTATATTAGAAAAAAAAGAAAATGCTGTATATTTTCACTACTACCTTCGGGACAATTTTGCTTGAAACACAACAGCTCAATACAATCCTGCACGCGTGTCGGCGCAACCACCAGCACGCAGTCGGATAAAGTAAGAAGAGAAGAAAAACTTTAAAAATCTAAACCGGGAGTAAAATTCAAGTTATTCCTTTTTCCTTCCTTCGATAAAATGTTGAGAAGAAGCCTGTTTCGGCAGCGGGCAAATTCGATAACTCGAGTTATTGATTCTAAATAACACGACATTCTTGGACATATTGACAAGAATAAAATAAAAACTCTGCGATGAACAGCACATAGGGGGTGTACTCGAAACGCTTTAAAATGTTCATCTTTCGTTGCTTTTAACTTTTACCCCGTGCGCCACATTATCTGGGAGTAAAAATTGGAACGCGCCCGCGTTGGAGCATTCCTAGCATCAGTAAATTGCGCTTAATGCGCCCGCGCGCTATATACCTGTGCGTGTCGTGCCAGGCCATACCAGAGTTTATTCGCTGCGATGTGGCATCGCTGCCCCAAAGCTATATGCTTAAATATTTAAGGTGACATTCACCGTGCGTCACGGGCTTTGCTCCGTGGCGCCCCGCTTGCTAACTGGGGGAAGCGCGTGAACGACCAGGCAAGCCTGCCAAGAATGGCGAAAAGGAAAAGCCCATCATCAGTGCGTCGAAGATAACCCAATGTCACAAGGAGTCCGGCTAACGGGATTGGTCGGTCCGCATTTGTTTCATAAATTCTATCGCATGTGCTTAGAAGTGAGGCTCGATCTTCTGCAATCGCTTAACAGCATAAGGAGTGTTCAGGCTACTTTTTCATCGCCGAGTAATGGGATGTATCAATGCCAAAAGCAAAAAGTGAGATGTACCACATTAACCGGCATCTAAGCCCTCCGCGATTACGGACGCGGCTCACCTACTTGACACGTGTACCTGAGAAAAAAGGTGGTGTTTCGCAATGGGCGGCATTTCGAGCATAAGTAGTCAGAACAATGGCTCAAAATTTAGGCACAGCTCTGACAAATGAGACAAACCTCTCATTGATAACAATACGGAGGGTAGTTAAAACAGCTTACGGGCTTTGATAGCGAAAGCATTGTCTCATCGTGAGCTCTTTGGCGAGGTTAATTAAAGATTCCTTCTCTTCCAATCACACAGCCAGTCATCTGCACACAGCCTTAAATAAACGTATAAACTAGGTCCACCTTTATTTGCCTAGATTTGAATTAACGCTGTTTCGTAATACATACCAAGTTTAAAAAAAAATAACAGCGAATTGGTGGTCTATTGGGTGCGTGCTCACCTTGCAGTTTGATGTTATTTGGTTGAATTCCCCGCACCATGAGAAGAAATTTCATTATTTCTTCTTTGCTTTTGACGTCACTATATATCTTATGGACTACTGCTGACGTCATGTGAGGGCATGGTATTGTCACTGAGGAATTTCGGGCCATAGACGGCGACGGAAGCGGGCTTCTGGGCGGAATGCGTTCGCATTTTAAAAAAAAACGAGAACTGCCAGAATGTAAACAGAAGCTCTGCTGGTAGGTACATAGCAAAGAATGTGAGATTCAACACGAGAACGAAAAAAATCCTAGAGCTAAGCTTGCCGGCTAGTGCATTAATCAGCGATAGCTGAAGCTTGGTCTGGCCAATTAGGTTAATCAAGCCCTCCCATCCTCCCCGCCCTCTGTTTCTCTTCGAGTTCGTAGTTTTCCTCCCCCACATGCTCCTCTATAGGTGGAGAGGGGAATTTTCTTCTCCTCACTTTACCACCTAGCGATCATGACCGGTGGCGGCCAATCAATGGAGTGAAGTTCAATAAATAAAATTAGTGTACATTTAAAAATATTCAAAAAATAAAGCTGGATTAAATTATTTCATCAAGTGACTAGGTGTTACGTATAACGTAGTAGATATTTTTAGAAGTACTTCTCGTTAGGCGAGATGATTGTTGGTTTGATGCTGACAACAAATAGAGTGAACACAAAGAAAAAATAGCAGACGAGGGTGATGCGCCGGGCGGCCAGCAAGAAGTGCTTTGATCAAATGTTTACGGTAATCCGCCAAATGGAGCAAATTTGTAATAAGTGAGCATTAACTCATTGGCATCTACCCGAGCGCAGCTATACGGCTACAAAAGAAAGCCATACAGCTTGTCGCCCAGTTAAACTCCCTGCCTTTCCGTTCGTCTTTATCAATCTCTCTATATACAGCTTGTGTGGACGCCGGTGAGTACTTACTCTATTATTACAAATTTACTTCACATTGGAGGATTCCGCTACACATCTAATCAACACTGTTACAACTTCGAGTTATTGATCAGTTCGGTTTCGCCCTACCATAGCCGTGCCGCGCCGGTTAGCTCAGTTGCTAGAGCGACTACTCCGGTAAATCGGTGGTCCCGGGTTGGAAGCCCGGACCAGGACGAATTTTTCTTTAACTGCAAAGTTTGTGAGAAAGCCGTATAGTTTTCCTTTGTAGCTGTACGGCTCAACTTGGGTAGAGGCGAACGAGCAATTACTCCCTTATTAGGAAATTCTGTGCGCCCTTCCCGTCAACCTCGTCTCCTGTCTCGGTCTTTTGTGCAAGCTTTAAACGTTGTAGATTCCACAGTAGAACGCAGGGGAATATGGCTAATCCGAAACTATAATAGCTTTCGGTGTACAACACGAAGGAACTGAATGCGCCAAAGTGCTCAGCAACGGTCCTTCTGGAGCGATTTCGTAGTTCAAACCAATACACTTATTGCTGGCCGCAACGGCCAGTGTCAAAAACCAAAAGCAAGGCGGTGTATTCTAATAGCTCAAAAACATCATCTTCCTGTGTTTTACGTGAAGGCACTGCATGCCTGGACTACCAGGCGCACGCATTGACGAAGAAATCAGAAACAGTATTTCTCAGTGCAGGTTTACATCCGCATGAGTAGCAGTGTCTCTACTCATGGAATATTCTCCGTTACTGTGCGGTTCGATTCAAAACATCCCTTTAATATTCTCTCATTTCTGTCGCTATGGTAAGAAACACAGAAAAAGAGAGTGGGCAAAGAAGGAATAGGGCGAGAAAAAGAGAGTAAGACAGAGAAAGAAAGAAAATCTGGGAAGCATAGAAAAGAGAAGACGAAAGAAAAAGAACGCATTTTAAAAAAGAAGGGAACGAAGAAAAGATACTGCAAAATGGCATTTTTTTGTGCCAGTTGGTATGAATCCATGATTTGGGCCAGCATGAACTTTGGGACACCAACGAAGAGAGACACGTGGAACACGGAACACACTGCTGATTAACAACTTTAATGAAAAGGCGAGGAAATATATACAGTGGTAAAGGTGGAGAGAAGGATGGAGAGAAGGCAAAGCGCATGGCGAAAGAAGGCCGCACCAAAAGCAAATGTAACAACAATCCTTAGAACAGATGACGAAACAGCCGTTACCGGGAAAGCGAAATCATTGAGCCCCCCACAATCTTAGGCCGCGTTGCAAAACTGTGCGCACGTGATGGGAACCAAAGAATGATCGAGAATCAGTTCTAAGAGTAGTCACAGGATAAGATCTAGGCCACAACAAAGACAGTGAATGAGCAAAAGCCGCGTCACAAAAACAAAACACGAAACAACTGAAAGAAATTATGAATGAAAAAACGGCAAGAAATCACGCCAAAACAAAGCTAGAAGTTTAACACGAAGATGGACATGAGGCTGCGAAATCATGAAAAGCTCCATCGCCTTCAGGAGAGACGAGAGTTGAATAAAAACCAAAAAATGCCAACACTAACACGGCTAGAACAGGGCTAAAAACCTAAAGTTGAATTAAAACCAAAATGCCAACAATTACACGAATAAAACAGGGCTAAAAACCTAAAATACGAAGTGGGAGATAAAAAAACAAAAAGCACAGACACGGTGCCGAACAGGACGGGCGTATAATTTGGCCGGTTCATGGGACAGGGCAAACTTCATGGAGGAACGTTTTTTCTTTGCTTGAAAGTGCAATTGACGGGGTGCTTACGCAGTTCTTCCCTTTCTTGTGGATGGCTACAGCTTCGATGATTTCCCTGGCCAGCCTATCTTTTTTTCTTCCAAGGATCGAGATGTTGTCGAGGTTGGCTGTGCATGGGTGCTTAGGCTGGCGGCAATGAAGAGCCAGGAAACCTGGATCGCCAACATCTCGATCCTTGGAAGAAAATGACCTTGAATGACCCTCAGCACAACCACTTAGCCGGAAAATTTATGGTCTTGAATACTTTTCCTCCGACCTTGACCCATGAACTTTAGTTGTCCTTTGATCTCTCACTTTGGACTTTTGAACTCTGACATTTGACACTGGGGGAGAGCCTCAGACGCTTAGCAAACGTGCTTGCTTTTAACTGAATTCCAGGGTTAGCCAAGTTTACACACTGCCAATTTATTCTGAATTGCATTCCATACAGGAATATGCTGAGACTTTAGAGGAGGTGTGCGAAGATCTCTACAAAGACCTGTTGCTGCCTTACATACGATCGATAGGTCTCCGTTGAAGATCTTAAACAAGGGCGCACAAAAAATTAAATGACCATGTACATATACCATCACTATCCGGCCATCACAATCGCATATGTACACAAACATATTAGTATAACAGTCGAGATCGTGGTCGTTTCAACGACTGCTTCCCCGAAATCTTAGCAAAGTTCGTTCCAACTTGCTCTCAGGCCTTTCGTTTTCTTTCAGACTCCTCCAGCTTTATTCTTTCATGTCTTCACTCCTTTTGCCTGAAAAATGGGCTCCCAGGCGAGCGATTATCAGGCATTAGTGAAGCAAATTTTTGTAGTGCACTCCGCCCACGGTCACTCTCGGGTGGGGGGCGAGGGGGTAGGCGGCAGGGCAGGGACAGAGTTGAGACTCCTGAGCCGTAACTAACGACAGCGTCGGCTTGCCTTTAGAGCGCTTTCACTCGCTTCCTATGTGAAGATAAACGCTGCTCTAGAATAGCTCAGAAAGTCTTTCCGAACGCCCCCGCTTGCCCAACATCCGGAGCTTTATTTTAGCTCTCCTTCGGGGCCCAGACTAAAAATTTGAAGTTGATACAAGTAGGCCTTGTTCAAGTATATACGTCACCCTGGATTAAATTTTCCTTATATTAGTGTCGATTGCTTGTATAAGTGTCAAATGTTTTTCGCTGTTATCTCGGGCAAAATTTGCTTATAGCTCTGCTATGACAGATGCGCAACAGGCTTCACGACAAACAGCAAAAATGTAAGCGCCTTACATGCACTATCAGCAACAAATGAAATGAGAACAAGACAACGGAAATACCAACAGAGAAACACAAACATATTAACTCATGAAGAGGAAATACAAGCGAGATTGATTAACACTTCTAAAAGAAAGAATTCGAGGGTTTGAGTTGAAATTATCATGATTATATAGTATTTAGCTCTCTACAGCTAAGGTCTTCTCACATTGCTGTTCGCGTTTCATGTGTTGCTTACTGTTAATTTGAAAATCGATTTACGTTGTGAGAATAAAATATTCAAAGAAGTTGATCATACAGAAAGAGGTCACAAAATGGCCCGTTCGAAAAGCATTCGGTTTGGCATGCCGACGTTTAAGTACAAAGCGGATCCCGAACATAACTGACGAGAAAATAAACTCACTGGGTGGCTGCATCCAGCTGTAGGGACGGCAGCGGCTTCTTCATTTTTGCTTTGACGTGGCACCTATCGCCATCATCGCTTTGTTTGAGACGCCTCGCGGCAAATAATACGAAGTGCAGAAGACCAACGGAGGATGACAAGCCAGCATGACATACTCGATATGGACAATCACTGCCTTAATTTCAACATAAGATGATAGCGTGTTAACACTTATTTCGTAAAAGGCAGAAAAGTAAATAGGAAACCCCTGAAACCACGTAACAAACATCAGTCGCCAGGAATATGTGCCGCAGGGGCGCACGTAAACACTGCTGGCTAGCAGGCGACTCGGACGGGCGTGCATGTAGGGTTCGCAGCTGCGCCGCAAGATGACGAGTTTGCTCGATGGCACACGACAGTTGCAACCAAAAGTCGCGCACCGCTATAACGAAGCAATGGGTATAAAGAAAAAATCGCGAGGCACCTTGCGCTTCGGTAAACAAGGTTAAACTTATTTGCGCTGCGTTTAATAGAGGGCGTTTCTTCTTGTGTGCCGTAGTGTCCCATTCACTGGGAATTATTGCTGCTCCGCCGTTGCTGCACGTACCAAAGGAAAATCTAGCAAGTGACAGTCTTGATCACAGGCAGCTGAAAACGCAGGGCCGCCTGCGATTTTGAAATTTGAAATTTGAAATTTATTCCACAACAAAAAGTTGCTGCGAGGAGGACAGGAGAAAAGCTGTGTGAACAGCTTGAAAAGCCCTGACCCCCCAACACACGGGGTAGGACAGAAGCGTGCAGCAAGAGAACACAGTCGGATATGGCAACATCGTTGAAAACGTTAGTATAAAACAGGCAAGAAGAACTAGAAAATCATATCACAGCATTATACAAACAATAAACGCAGTTATTTTGGTGATATATCTGATATGTCAATGTTAGCATCCTTTATCATGTGATTCAGAAGTGTAGGCAATTTAAATTTTATCATTTGATTTCCATAATTGGTTCTGCATTTTGGAACATACCACATCTCAGGATGGCGCACATTATAAGCAGAAATGTTTTTCTCTAGCCTTGCTAGGCTAGTAATGGCATCATTATTTTTTATTAAACTGAGTTTATATAAGCGGCACAGTCTATGATCGTTCGTCGATGGAACTTGTATTATGTGGTACTTCTTGAATAGGCCTGCTGTGTGAAAGCGATATGGAACTTTACAGGCGAGGCGTAAAGCCCTTTTTTGCAAGACGGTAAATTTGCTAATGTTTCCATTTTAAAAGGCAACTGAAGATCATTTAGAATTCGGCGAGCGTAATGGGTTCGAATGTGTGAAACTAACAGACAAAACATGTCTTTCTCTGCTAGCATTTGAAGTGGTGACATAATCAGTGCATGAAGAAAGCCGCGACGGTGTTCAGGTTTCTCTGAAATTCACGGCGCAAGGTAGGGGGCCTCAATGTGACGTCATCTACGGCGGTGGTACATTTTCAATGCGAAAACGTTTCCTCAAAGGAACAAAGCCAAGGCCATGAAAGGTAATGCCGTCTAAGCGTTGTCGGAGTGTTCTAAGGCTCTGGACGAAGGCAGAGAAAATCTGAAATTGTTGCATTTCTTGTACAACCAGTACAGTGCGACCCTGCCCCTGTCTTTTCTTTTTATCGCTCTCCCCTTTCTTGCCCCCTCTCTGTCCCCTCCCTCCCCCCTTTTATTCCTACTAGCCGCAGCTCAGGTACTACTTCAGGCTTCAATAGCACATGCCACGGCTAGCAACATGATGACGATGAATTTTTATGACGCAAGGGCACCTGTGGCTTAAGAGCGCCATGGCACAAGGATGTTTCGTCTATTCAAGGTGGGGTCAAAGACCAATTTTCCAACCATTTCACACCAAAGAAGCCTTGCACCACGCAGGAGAAAGCTTCTACCCGCTTTATCATCGGTGGATACCCAGCCGCAATGCAGATCAATCCACACACCTTCCGAATGCGAGGCGTAGCTCGAACGGCTACGCCACCGCGGGTAGCAACATATTTTTCTTACGTTTTTATTTTGTTATAAACCATTACTACTAATAATGCCATAATTCTGTCAATTTGACCTTCTCCACACTTGTGTGGCGCTATGAAAAGAAGCCTAAGGGTTTGGAGCTTAAATCTGTGATTACTTCATATTTTAAATGTTAGAGCTTCACGTGCAAGCTTCATACATTCGATTTCTTAAATCTCATCCAATTCTTAACAAATTTCCAGGTTCTCTTTATATCAAGACACTATGACGATTGATTGTGGAGCACAGAAAAAGGTATAAGTATCCGCGAAAGCTTTGCAAAGATGTCTAACGTAAGAAGTTCATAACCCAGTCGCCACAAATTGAAGTGGTATTCTAGAAAACAAAAAAAAAAGCTAGACGTGGGGTGATGAAATTTATCGATGCAGAGGAAATGTGATAACGTTCTTTTTTCGCTGCCAGTCTCTTCCAGTTCTGAGTCTATTGTATTTCAGTCCACAGTCCAGTCCAATCCCGACAGCGCAAAGATGCAAAATGTGTCACTTGATAGACTGCGCCGAGTCCTCGTACAACAACCGGCAAAATGACGCTGAGGTTAGCGATGCACCACTGCATCGGCAGGTGGCTGTTTCAAAGATACCGAAGGAGCCTCTGAGGCTCAGGTTGGTCTTTCCAAGCAGTGCGGTAAGCGATTTTTCCCGCAAGCTTCATTTTTTCACTGATACTTCTTCGGAAAGCTGCCTATGTTACACGTAGACCTGCTGTTGTTCGAGTCATTTTCTCCTTACTTATTTTCCTTTTTGCAGAGTCATTTTCTGTCTGACCTCTCCTTGCTCTCCCCTACAAGTTATGGGGTGAAGGGGAGAGAGCAGGAAGAGGGGCGGTGGGAGAGAGGACATTTGGCAGGTTACAGGCGGAGAGAGCAATTCCCTGAAGAGCACCTTCGCCGACGCCTCCACCAGACAATTTCGCCTTCATAACCCTCCTAAATCTATTCCAATGAAAAGTTGAAAGGATTAGTTTAAAACAGCTTAGATAGATGCGAAAGTTGCGGTCACCATCTCATGATGTCGCGCCATAGTCCTGCCAAGTTAAGTGGACGAAATTTTCTTCAATGGAAATTAGTTCGCAGATGATTGAGGCTAGAACCGCGGTAGGCGTGGGTGCCAGGCTCAATTCCCAGTGCGGCCGGGTACATATTAGTGATACAACTGATGCAAGTTTTCCCCTGGCCTTGTGCACGGCCTACCTGCGGTGAGATGCTGGGGCAAATGGGTCTCTGACCACACCTCGAATAAAAAAAAGTACCTTGTGACACGGCTCTTTTTGGTCGAATATGCTCTTGGCCCACAACATTCATCAGCATTTACTCACCTCCTCTCTCCAGAAGACCATGCCGCGCCGGACCTCTTTACATACCTGTACATTCCCTCACTACCGCATTCTAGACACTCACCCGCAACTAAATACCCACCGACATCCTCAAGAAGGCGCAACTGACCGTTTATCCCTCCAGACGGTACAACCTCCCTGAGGCCCATGCCCCTCACTCACCCGCCTACGCCTTCCAGGAGCACCACCTTTCTAAAGGCTCTTCCCATCAGAAGACGACGCAGAAGGCTCCGCCCACCGCATGCCTAACTTCGTCCTTAGAGAAACTTAACTCACCAGAACATCACTTAACACCGGAACAAAAAGGCGGCGGCAAAATCCAGTCTAGACAAGCAGTGGCGTGGTGGTCAGTGTGAAATCGAAATTAACGAGCAATACTGACCGGCTGAGTCGTTACAGCATTGGATCACCTCAGCGTCTTTTCCGTTTTTTCTTCAGTGTGTGCTAAGTCCATGTTCTTTGCGTTCCTCCTCTTTTTGAAATACTGTGCATTTTGTGTGAAATATTCACTGTAGGCACCTGTGATCAATGCAGCCTTCAGTTGTCTGCCCACTCCACACTTTCAGGACAACCGAAGACAAATTGGAGCTGGTCTATATCAATTTATTACCGCGTTTTAATGAAAAAGAGGCAACTCTTACTGAATAATGAGCTTTCATAAGCTTGAAAATATAAAAAAACGAAATGCGCGCCTCGCTACCGCCACCTGTATGCACAAGCAAACTACGATGACGTCAATACTCCTTCGCATTGTTTTAAGATTCGCCCACAAAATACAAGAAGACAAGATGCACGGAAAGCTTTTTTTCTTATTCGCTATCTTGGTCTCTTTCTCAAGCCCCACTTTCTATAATATAATGAACAACCAATTAACCTTGATTACCGCCCTGACTGCATACGCGCCTAATTGAAGATACTTAACTTCGCCGTTTGCTTCGAGACAGCAATAACGGAACCCTTAATAGTCTCGACATCATCATTCGGGTTACGAGCTTGAATCCAATGACAGAATAAACTAATTCTTTTTAAACTCCTAATTTTTGACTCATAAATATGTATATGATTGCCGAAGGAGTGTCCGGAGGGCTGCGAAAAGATAAACAATGGAAACTTTTCAGAAACAAACAATTCAATGAACTTGTGAAAATCGTACCTTTGAAGGCCATTAAGGACAGGTAAATGGTTATTACGGCCATGTTGAGCTTCTCGATGACGCACCGCTATTGAATCGCGCAACTCAGTCAGAAAGAGTAGAACACTTGCAGAAAAAAAAAACCACATGCCGCTGGTGGGACACACTAAATCACGGCCTTCGAGTTTCACAAAATTGAAGGGAATGGGTTCGTATTCCACCGACGACATGTCGTTACATTAGGTACATTTCCAGAGTCTCAGAAGCCACAGGTACACCTAATGAAAACGCTGTGCCCTCGTGGCTGTCAGCCTATAACAAAGAACTCTTTTTCAAGAACCTGGAGTCATTAAACGACCAGAACTTTGATCATCAGGCTGCAGCTTGAACAGCAAAAGACCAGTCATGTAATTTATATAACCAAGTAGTTCTTGTTAGACAAGAATAAAAAACGTAGAGAAAGTTTCCCTTCACAGCCCTTGTCCTGAGGTACGCAATGAACGCAAGGGTAGATTACGACTCAGGGGAAAAATATAGTACAAGAAGCAAGCATCGTCATAGTAGGCTACTATGTTAAAATACTCAGAGAAGACTTTGTCAAGTTCGCAAAGTGATCGTAAATGGCCATCAATGCCTGTGGGCTTCCTGTAAATCACAACATCATACCGCCCCTATTCTTCCCTACACACTTCCCTCTCCTTTGTGTCTTACCCTTGGCCAGGTGCGATTTATACACACACATAAAATACCGAATATGTGGTAGGAGGTGAGGCCTAAATATCTGCACATTCACCGATTCGTACAAGACAAGCACAACAACCAAAGAATATGCAACGCATCACTGTACAAGACGCGGCTCATTCCTTCAGAAAAACACAAAGCACTGCTATATTCCCAACAAAAACCAAGGAGAAAATGAATAATGAATCGAAACAGCGCCACTGGACATCCCCGGGTGCCCAGGTGGTAACTCAAATGGCAGCTTACATGCAGCATTCAGGCGTAGCGAACCGGAAGTCATGTGCTTCGGCGAATTGAACTTCGCTTCCGGGACTGTTTAATTATTGAGGGGTAAGTGCCCTCCTCTGCCTGTGTTTCCACTTCCGCACACGACAAGAGGGTAGAGGCATAGAATAAATGGGAAAGGAAACTTAAGAATATTCTATAATGTACTCTCACCCTTTTTCTACCAGCCCTTCTCCGTGACAACATACGCACTACCACTTCCTTCTTCCACGGTTCTTCATGGTCCAACGAGCGAACGAGGCTTTGTTTACAAGAGATCCGCTGGTCGTATGGGTAGGGCTTTTGTGCGCCCTCTGACGTTACTGCCGTTATTCCCCGCACCTTCCCAAAGGGAGCGACAAATTCCCGCGCTGTTTGTCTAGGCCGCGGAGCTTTTGTACACTGTTTGGGCGCTATTGCTGCAATAGCCTCACGGCCTTTTCAATATACAGCTAGAGAACGTTTCGCGAAAAACAGTAAAGAAAAAAAGAAAGCAAAAGACAAAGCCTATCTGAAGCGAGACATTAGTGTGCGCTGAGCAAGCACAGGAAGGATGGTAACCTTGTTTTTGTAGAAAGTTCGGAGAAGAAGAAACAGCGGTGACTTTCGACGCTCGGGGCATGTCGGAGAGACACCCAGTTTAAAAGATGACAAAATTATAATATTAATAATAATTGGTTTTTGGGGAAAGGAAATGGAGCAGTATCTGTCTCATATATCTTTGGACACCTGAACCGCGCCGTAAGAGAAGGGATAAAGGAGGGAGTGAAAGAAGAAAGAAAGAAGAGGTGGCGTAGTGGAGGGCTCTGGAATAATTTCTACCACCTGGGGATCTTTAGCGTGCACTGACATCGCACAGCACACGGGCGCCTTAGCGTTTTTCCTCTATAAAAACGCAGCCGCCACGGTCGGGTTCGAACCCGGGAACTCCGGATCAGTAGCCGAGCGCCGTAACCACTGAGCCACCGCGGTGGGTGACAAAATTATACGGTTTCCAGGAAAGGCGGCAAAAGGAGTATGGAGAAAACTGTGGCACAAGAAACACAAGGAAGTAAAAAAGCTAGTTATAGTTTTGTTTCTTTCCCGAAAAAGATTGTAGTGGTGGCGGTGGTGCAAAACATGTATCAGCTCAAAAGGAGGTCTTCGGTCGAGGTCCTCTTGGTCCAGGGCTTCTATGGCTTTTGCTGTCAGCCGGACCCAGTGCACCAGCTCCCGATAGTTTTACAGGCTAAAAATTGTCATCGCGGCCTCCCTCTGGTCAGGGTTTTGGTTGGGGATTACTGAGATTGCTGAGCATGTCCATGGGGTGTGACATATTGTGGGAAAGGCGTCACAGTGTGTGCATTTCGTGGGGTAGGGTGTGTGATGTTTGTCTCTATGCAACCGCTTCCTCCCTCATGAGGACTGTGTGGAGGGGGCAGGTCTGTCGGGTTGGGCTATGGTGTCGATGAATAGCGCTATACTGTCGGAGCACCATTTCTGGGAATCGTGAGCCGTCCTGAGAGACTCGGTTCCCGTAAGCTCGGGCGATAGCTTGCGTTCGCTGTTTCCCCGGAGAGACAAGTGACCAGTTGTTCAAGGAAGAACCACGTCGAATAATTACTGTTGCCTGCTATTCAAGATGTGATTCGCGGCGGTTGAAATTGTTTCCTTGCTTCTTGGGAGTCGGCGAGGGGGTAGGCTCTTTCTCCCTCCAATATGAAGACAACTTTGAGCGCAATAGCAGCCTCTTCGGCCTCCAAAGTGCTCGTGGTACGTATGGTGGCTGCGGTTACTTCCTGCAGTGTATGATTAGCTACACTGGCCGTCTGTGCCGACCGCGCAGCGTAGTGCACCGCGTCGGTGTATCTCACATTGATTAGATTACGGCGCCATCGCATAAAAAGTGTTGCTCGCGAGCCTCTCCGGCTTGCGTGCATTTTATGGTCCATGTTTCGGGGGCGATTGTAGGCCCTTGAGTGTATCCTGCCAATTTAGTGCTAATGCAGGGTAGGCCAACTTTCTTTCGTGTTGCACAGTTCCAAACGCGATCGCGGTCGAAACAAAGTCTCGTACAATTCCGTAGCTTTTCGTGTGCCATGGTGCGCAATCGATTATAAGGTAATTAAGAATCAGACATCACGCGTGGCAGGTGTTAAACAAATAAAACAACTGATCTTTCTATTCAAACACTGCCTTCT